>VZTO01009104.1:0-10612 GCA_013400615.1 Syrrhaptes paradoxus | reverse complement strand
AAAAAAAAAAAAAAAAAAAAGAGAAACTGAGATGAAAAGGGACTTTTCCCAACAGTAAGAGAAATTTTCCCATGGTGGCATCTGGTTCATGCTTTCTTAGCAAAGTAAACTGTGCTCTGCACAAATCTTGGCTACTTTGATCTGAGGCCTCCAGGGATTTGACCTGTTCCCAACAGAGAAGGGCAGCATTTATGTATTTCTGAAGTACTTCAGCTACCAGCTGTCGTTCAGTCTGTTCCACCTATCACTGTGGCATAGCCATCACATCCCTTCTGTCCTTTCAGTAAGAGTAAAGATGACGATGAGATGGGTCACTACAGCAGCCCTTCACTGACTATAGATTTCTATACAGGGAAAATTATTTCTGTAAAAAGTAATTCTTCCTGGAACAATACAAACCCAGATGTTGTAGTGGCAGAGAAAAATATGCTACTGAGGAATGAGACGGCACTGTGGATTACAATAATTTGCTCTCTCACTAGTGGTCTCGAAAAGAAAGATATTAACTGCTGAAGTACAAGAGAGAACACAATGGAGAATGAGGGTATTATCAGCATCTGCCTCTACAGTCATTATACTGTGTCATGTGAGGACAAATCAGTAAGGAAGTAAATTTACTATCTGAATTATGGTAGTTTCTTGTAGGAAGTATTGTCTGGTTCTCCCACCAGCATTAGGGGATCCAAAATTGTTTCCATCATTTCAAGTGCAGAATGATTATTTAACTGTTGAGAAGTCTCCAAACAGATCATCCTGACAGGATACTTCACATGATAGAGATGGCAGAGGATATATTCTGTTTCCTAAAATAAAATCTTAGGCATCTAAGCTTTCACTAGAAAGTCTGGATACATTGTCCTGTTCTTAGCATACCTGATATGTATATAAAAAACATAATCCAAGTCTTTATTTTCAGGTTTTTCTGTAGTATTTGAAAATATATTTGCTACATTTTCTGAAGATTTTTAAGGCTTCAGTCAGGACCAGTAACAGGCACTATCCCAAAAGATATCAAAACAGTCCTGAATTCACTGACTGAACTCCCAGTGCTGCAAGGCCATTTGTGCAGGCAGACATTTGTGCCAGCAGTAAGATTCTTGCATGACTGTGTCCTTAGACAAGAAGTAATATATCAAATAGAATAAAAGAAAGGAATCAGTGAAATATAAGTGGTCTTACCATACATTTGTTTCTGTTGTTGAGATAGATGAAGATATTAATGGAGTCTAAAGGACTATATTTTTGGCTAGCACAACAAGCTGTTTTATGTATGAGCTGTATGTAATTATATTGAAAACAAACTTTGCTTCAAGAACATTTTTGGCTCCGCAGTGCAATAACACAAAGGGCCTTTGTTGTGCTCTCAGCAGAGTTATTTATGGTTGCTAAGGACTTATTAAAGAACAGTTTAATCTGATGGTATTCATCCACTAACTCAAATTTAAATGTAGTGACTTGTGTTCATACAAATCATAATTACTAATATGATCAACCAGACAAAGATTTCTGAAACTAGAAATGGGACTGCTCTACAGATTCAGACCTAGAACAGCAATAAAGAGTTGGGTTTCAGATCCAGGGCTTTGAACAAGCCAGAAGGGAAAAAGCGACAAAAGGCTTTGCATCATTCACATCAATTATAATTATCTTCAGCTGAATTGAAAATTAAGCTCTTGGTCTCTTAAATGGAAAAAAACGTCATGAAGAGCAGAGGGAGCTAAGCAGCTGTTGGGAAGAAAGGAATCTCAGGGCAAAGTGGGTTTGTGAACATCTGCCAGAAGCTCCTGCAGGACCTTATGAAGCTGGGTAAGCTTTCCTCTAGCTCACCTAAAACTGCCACGATGTTAAAGGATTACTTTCAGAAATTCTGCTTTCCTGAAGTTTTTCCTGCCTGACCTGTGGGACTTGGGAAGTATCCAACATCAACTTTCTGTTCTACTTCAAGCTCAATATGACCAGGGACAAGCTCTTCAGGGCAATATTCAGACCACTTGCTATCAGTAATGCAATTGCTCTGGCATCTAGGTTTAAGAGTGTGCCATTCAGCAATTATGAGCACTGTTTACACAAGACTGGAAGACCCAGCTTCCTTATGGCACCATTGGAGGAAGTATTTCTGACAGTGAAGTTAACTTGAACTAGTCTGGATATAGCTCCTGTTCATTCTTTTGCTTTGACTTCCCAGCTGTAAAATAGACAGTCAGTATTTACCTCACTGGGTTCCTGTAAAATTAAATGTTTCAAAAAACTATGAAGCACTGAGATACTGCCAGAAGGGAGGTTATATAAATGTAATCCAATTATATAAGCTTCTTCAGGTGACTTGCACTTTCATTACCATAACCTTCTGCTATGTCCTTGTTGTTTATTCATGCTATTAGTGGTTGCAGATACTAGATGTTATTTCAGATGAGGAATCCCAGTCTTATTTTCTTTACTCAGTGAAGAATTTTGTTTTGATCATGCAAGCTGCTTGCATGTCACATTGGCTCCATCCGTAGTTACAAACACCAAATGCTTTGACCAAGCAGGGATGGTTTTCTGAAGAATTTCAGAATTTCTTTACTACAGTATGTCCCTCCTTGCAATTTCCATTACCTATAGCTACCATTTAACTCAAAGTATTTTGTGACAATATGGGAAATTACGGCAGTGTTTGGTCAGAAGGAGGCACATGTATTAGGCGCAAGAAATAAGTAGACCAACTTGGCATCTTCATCAGTTCACTGTTTACAACTTATTCCTTGACATTGTGCTGTTCTTTGGTTATTAACCAATTAATTAACTGTAATAATTAACTGTTAAATTAACAGTTAATTAACAAAAAGCACCAGATTCTAAGCAGATCATTGTTCTAAGTGATCAATGACATTGTTCTGTTGTTTCCTTTAGGAGAAGCCTGGAAAATATTACTGTCTTCCATGTGTAAGGAAATCCTGAGCTGTGAGTATCACACATTTTATTATTTTAATTAATTCCATGCATCCAGTCCTTGAAGATTGTAACAAAAATGTCACTGTGTACGCCTGTAAACACAAATGTGATTTTTGCTGGTTTATGGAAGCTTCATGTATATGTTCTCTATGAGTAGAAGAAAACTGAAGAATGTCCTACCAGATGTGCAAAGCACGCTTTATAGCTGTAGGCTTCCCATAGGATTGGATTTGTAAGTCTATCACCTGTACAATACATTTGCATTTAGGCACTACTTCTAGAAGTGAGGCCAGGATATTAGGACAAAAGAATGAGAAGAGCTTTGATTTGTTAGCTACAACTAGCTAGCTGAGTAATGGAATAGGCTATGTTACTAAGAAATCTCTTTATGCTTCAGATACCTGTTTGTTAACCAGACACCCTAATAAAACAGATCTTGTTCTAGACAGACTGTTAAACCAAGCCATGAACAGTAAGCCCTCATCAAGAGAGCTTTAAACTAGGTTCGAAGGGGAAAGGGGGAAATACCAGGCCCATTAGAGATGAGCCTAGACATGGCATGCTGAGGGTAGGAGTGGAATCAACAGTTCAGCTCAAGTGCATCTACACTAATGCACGCAGTATGGGCAACAAACAAGAGGAGCTGGAGGCCATTGTGCAGCAGAACAGCTGTGACCTAGTGGCCATCACAGAAACATGGTGGGACGAGTCTCATAGCTGGAGTGCTGCAATGGATGGCTATAAGCCCTTCGGAAGGGATAGGCAAGGAAGGAGAGGAGGTGGGGTTGCTCTGTATGTTCGGGAGTGTTTTGATTGTATAGAACTCAATGATTGTGATGATAAGTTTGAATGCTTATGGGTAAGAGTGAGGGGAAGGGCTAACAAGGCTGATACCCTGCTGGGAGTGTGCTATAGGCCACCCTCCCAGCAGGAGGAAGCAGATGAGGCATCCTATAAGTAGCTGGCAAAAGTCTTGCAATTGCTCCCCCTTGTTCATGTGGGAGACTTCAACTTGCCAGACATCTGCTGGAAATACAACACAGTGGAGAGGAAGCAGTCTGGGAGATTCTTGGAGTGTGTGGAAGAGAACTTCCTGACACAGCTGGTAAGTGAGCCTACCAGGGGTGGAGCTTTGCTTGACCTGCTGCTCACAAACAGAGAAGGATGGAGGCTGTCAGGCTTAGTGACCATGAAATGATAAGCGTTCTCGATCCTTGGTGAAGTAAGGAGAGCTACCAGCAAAACCAGTAACGTGGACTTCCAAAATGCAGATTTTAGGCTGTTTAGGATGATGGTTGGGAGAGTACCTTGGGAGACTGTCCTGAAGGGCAAGGGATCCCAGGAAGGCTGGACATTCCTCAAGAGGGGGTCTTAAAAGAACAGGAGTAGGCTGTCCCCATCTACAGAAAGACAAAGTGGCAGAGAAGACAACCAGCCTGCCTAAACAGGGAGCTTTTCCTGGGACTCAGGGGAAAAAAGGAGAGAGTCTACCACCTCTGGAAGAAGGGTCAGGCAACCCAAAAAGAGTGCAGGGATCTTGCCTGGTCATGCATAGCTAAAATTAGGAAGGCAGAAGCCCAACTGGAACTCAATCTGGCTGCAGTGGTAAGAGATAATAAAATATGTTTTTACAAATACATTAACAACAAAAGGAGAGCTTTGGAGAATCTCCATCCCTTGTTGAATGCAGGAGGGAACATTATCACCAAGGACAAGGAAAAGGCTGAGGTGCTTAATGCCTTTTTTGTCTCAGTCTTCCATAGTCAGACTAGTTATCCTCAGGGTATTCAACTCCCTGAGCTGGTAGAGAGGGACAAAGAGCAGAATAACCTTCCCACAATCTAGTTAATGACCTGCTACGCCACTTGAACACACAGAAGTCTATGGGGCCAGGTGGGATCCACCTATCTGAGAGTACTGAGGGAGCTGGCAGGGGAGCTTGCCAAGCCACTCTCCATCTTTTATTAACAGTCCTGGCTAACAGGGGAGGTCCCAGAAGACTGGAAACTTGCCAATGTGACACCCGTCTACAAGAAGGGCTATAAGGAGGACCCAGGGAACTACAGTCCTGTCAGCCTGACCTCGGTACTGGGGACAATTATGGAACTACTCATCTTGAGTGTGCTCACACAGCATGTACAGGACAACCAGGGGATCAAGCCCAGCCAGCATGGGTTCATGAAAGGAAGGTAATGCTTGACCAACCTGATCTCCTTCTATGACCAGGTGACCCAACTAGTGGATGAGGGAAAGGCTGTGGATGTTGTCTACTTGGACTTTAGCAAGGCCTTTGACACCGTGTCCCACAGCATTCTCCTAGAAGTTAGTGACTCATGGCTTAGACAGGAATACTCTTTGCTGGATTAAAAACTGTCTGAATGGCTGAGCCCAGGGAGTCATGCTGAACAGAGTTAAATCCACATGCTGGCCAGTCACCAGTGGTGTTTGTTCCCCAGGGATTGGTTTTGGGGCCTGTCCTGTTTAACATCTTTGTCAATGACCTGGATGAGGGGATTGAGTGCTCCCTCAGTAAGTTTTCAGATGATACCAAACTGAGCGGGTGTGCTGATCTCCTTGAGGGTAGGGAGGCTTTGCAGAGGGATCTGGACAGGCTGAACCCATGGGCTGAGGCCAATTGTATGAGGTTCAATAAAGCCAAGTGCTGGATCCTGCACTTTGGTCACAATAACCCCTTGCAATGCTACACGTTCGGGGGAAGAGTGGCTGGAAAACTGTCCGGCAGAGAGGGACCTGGGGGTGCTGGTCGACAGCCAGCTGAACATGAGCCAGCAGTGTGCCCAGGTGGCCAAGAAGGTCAACGGCATCCTGGCCTGTATCAGAAATAGTGTGGCCAGCAGGACTAGGGAAGTGATTGTGCCCCTGTACTCAGCCCTGGTGAGGCCGCATCTTGAATCCTGTGTTCAGACAAGAAGGACATTGAGGTGCTGGAGCAGCTCCAGAGGAGGGCAACGAAGCTGGTGAAGGGTCTGGAAGGGTCTTATGAGAAGTGGCTGAGGGAACTGGGGTTTAGTCTAGAGAGGAGGAGGCTGAGGGGAGACCTTATCACTCTCTACAACTACCTGAAAGGAGGTTGTAGTGAGGTGGGTGCTGGCCTCTTCTCTAAAGTAACAAGTGATAGGACAAGAGGAAATCGCCTCAGGTTGCACCAGGGGAGGTTTAGGCTGAATATTAGAAAAAAATTCTTCACTGGAAGAGTGATAAGGCATTGGAACAGGCTGCCCAGGGAAGTGGTGGAGTCACCATCCCTAGAAGTGTTCAAGAAACGTGTAGATGTGGTGCTTAGGGACATGGTTTAGTGAGTTAGATGGTGTTGGGTTGACGGTTGGATTTGATGATCCTTGACATTTTTTCCAACCTTTATGATTCTATGATTCTAAAGACATACCTAATAGGGACGGCAGTCCATCCTTACTTTTAGTGCCTCTGCTGTAGTTAGCTACACTGTGTGACTGTTGGTTTGCTTGATCATGGCTATTCATCTGCGTTGCAGGGAAGCACACCAGCCCAGAGGTCTAGAGTGAAGCGCTTTGGTCTGTCAGCATTGAATGGTCACCTGTGCGATATGCCCGACTATTTATAATCCCAGGGAAAACTGATTTATATCCATTATTTTCTGTGTATATTAGTGAGAACAGAATAGTTAACTAATGATTTGCAGAGGGTTTCTGCATGGTATATGCACAAAGCTTTGAACCAAGGGACAAATCCTTGTTTGACCAATTTTCTGCATACAATTTGAAAAATGCTGGCAGTTACCATTTGGACATATTCCTATCTCCTTTCTGTCCTCAGCTGAGGACAACTCCCTGACACAGCTTTTCAGTAGCACCTCAGGGTACTCTAAGATAAATACTCTGTTAAAAATTACAAGTAAAAATCAAAGGTCTGAGTTGTAATACTGTTACACCTTGGGCAGTTCGTAACAATTCTGTCCAGCATAAATGTAAGCATGAACAGACCATAATTCTTTACTTTCGTATTCCTGTGCAGCCTTCCTTTCATAGGCTTACATGACAAAAGTGATGAACTATTTTAATTTTCTAGCCAAAGGCAACTGGAGTGTGAGCTGTCCTGGCAATGCTCTCACACCTTTTCAGTGTCCCATATTGACACATGGGAAGAAGCTAGTGGGTAAGAAAAAGTCAGGTGTATCAACTTTGTGCCACCAAAGTATTGCTGTGTTTCCAGGCAAACACAACTAATACAGTTTCTGCCCCTTTGTGCTGCTGTATCAGTGTGAATAGAATGCAGGACACACAGCTTCAGGTCCCCCCCCCCCAAAAAAAAAAAAAGTAAATTGTCTTTCAGGTCAATGGTGCAAATACTAATTTTCTCTAGGAGTGCTGTCTGCCTAGTAGAACCAGCAGAACCAGTCACATTAAATATAGGTGTAGCAGCATGAAAGTAGGGTGGAATAACAATGATTTGTTTGAGACAAGAATTCTCATATGAATAAAAGCATTGGGAAAGGCAGTAGAAAGTTTAAAGAATATAGCCTTAATTTGCTGTTTGGTTATGGTGCAGTCTAGCCAGGATAGCAGACAGAAACCTGGCAAGGTCTAGCCCTGTAGAAAGCAGTGGCTGCAGTGGATGCAGCGCTGAATGCCTGTCAGATCAGCAAAATTCTATTGTGTGGTAGATGCAGTGTTGTACAGCATTTAATATTATACACAGTGTCTCTTTGCCTCTGTATTACTCACTGTGTAGGACAAACACACAAGTAGCCAGATTTAAGGACATCTGGTTAAATTTCTTAACTACTAAGAACTAAACTTTGGAAATTTGCATCCTAATTATGTCAGAACTTCGGAGTAGTGTTAGGGGGAGGAATGAGAAGGTGGTGTTAAGATATATTTTAAGTTTTACATTTGTTAACTGCCTTCCAACTTTTTTTTCCACTGTCCTGTGCCTTATAATTTAAAATCTGTGTGTCTACATTGTATGCCATATGATTTTTAAAATAAGAGCTGTCTTGGCCATATTCAAGGAAAAACTTCAGTCCAGCCCTTTTATTGTGGCAGTAAAATATGACTGAAATGTTGCACATTTGAATACTTAATTACCTTTTACAGTTCTTGTAAAGAAGACCCCCCATTGTTAAGTAACAAATACAGGTGTAATTAATTCTGTTCTGAAATTAAATAGAAATTAATTGCTCTTCTGATTTCTGTGTCTACAAACCTGAGAAGCCATTTGAGGTTCCACCTTCGCCCACCCTGTAGCCATACAAAGAGTCGCCAGGAGGCAGTATTTGTACAGATTCCTACGATCCTGTGTATTTATTTGATGAGATTTCATCATACAGAAAAAATCTGAGCTGAAATTCTATAGTGAGAAACAAGACTTTTAAAAAGCTTTTGCCTTAGTAGGACACATCTTTGATTTTCCATGAAGTTGTAGTACTGTGATACTACTGAGAAATGCCTTTTTACAGAAAGGTTTGTAGGAAGAGCTAGCAGCTTCCAGTAGGCCAGCCGACATAATAAAAAAAAAAGAAAACCAACAAAAAATTGCAAACTTTTCTGCATACAATCCTTTGTTTTTACAGGAAAAGAGTTCCCTCCCAAATGTGGCAGAACACTGCTGCTTGACCTAAAGAAGTACAGTCTTTTTATTCTTGGGTTTTTGGGGGTGGAACTGCCCTGCTTTGTTTGTTTGTTTGTTTGGTTGATTGATTGATTATAAACAAAAATTGATGAAACAAAAATATGATTTTGCATAACACCTACTATAAAGCTTGCTACTCTGTCTGCCAAAAAGCAAAGACTAGGCTACTGGGCTGAACGTGCTTGGTGTCTTTCCAGCACTCTTTTGATTTGCAAATGGATAAATTACAAAGCAGGGCTTATTTACTTTTGACTGTTTCCTTCCCATGTTTCAGTTGTCACTTGATCTCTTTCTGCAATCACACTGAAATTATGACATGCAAACATTTGCAAATGAATATTACAAACCATGCTTGAACCACTCATCGATAACTGGTAATGCTTGTAAAGCATTTTTGATCAATGCATACTTGCTGTTGCTTTGTTAGTCATGAAATAGAATCATACTTCTTCCTATTCTAAACATACATTTCTTCAATCTGCTTTGAACTTAATTTCCTAGAAACTACTCTTCACTCTGATTGTATCAAGTCCTGTTACCCAAATGTGCTTTTCTTTTCAGATTTACAACTTTATGGACACAGAATTTCTGAGGTAAAGTTGACCAAAATATATGGAAAGTCCATCTTCATATTGCTAAAGTTGGGATATAATTGATTGCTGTGTCAGGAGTTGTGTATATACAGAGGTATACATTGTTAACCAAATTTAGTATCATGATTCCATGAAATTTTATGTAGTGGAGGTTGGTATCTCATATAAAACTTAGGCCAGATATAATCTCTTTCAACAAAGTGGAACATAAAGAAAAGGTAATGAAGAATTTCTGTAAGAAAGACAGATGCTGAAATAATATATTTTATAATAATATTCTGCCCATCCTATTTCAATGGTGTCTACACTTTAAATTAGATCAGTTTGTTTGATATTTTATAAAGTCAATGGAGTGGAACAAGACAGATACCTGAATTTCCTTCTTTTAATGCTTAGGTTAAAAAATGTCACTTTACCAGGAACTGTGTTTGTGAACAGAGTTGAAAAAGAAGGTATGAGCTACAAACCCCATTAGGAAGAAATTTGTAGTACCCGGAGATTCCAGATTTGGTAGGATTCCTAGAAAACTCTCTTTTCAAAAGAACAGGGAAGAACCCTGGGTTTTCTGTGATTTTGTACCTTACTCCAAAAATTTCCTTACTTACAAAGAAAATCATGCTTTCCTGTGTTTTACAGATAAATCATGCCAACACCTGGCCATTAAATAGCAGGGGTTTAGGCATTTTTTGCATGGGATTATGAAAAACTTCAGAGCTGACTTAAAGTGTAGCCATCTTCTCATGTGCAGCATGGAGAGGTCATGGTTTCTGAAGTTTATGATTTGTTCAGATCCTTCTTGTCCTGACGTTCAGCTTTGTGAGTAAAGGTTTATTCTTTAGATAGCAAAGACTTTGGATTTTCTTTTCTGGATATGAACTTCCAAGGCTCAGATCACTTCACTTCTGCTTCCAGATTTAAAAAAAAAAAAAAAAAGCCCAAAACATAGAGGTAGGAAGCTCTGGAAGCTCTGGGAAAGATCCGATGGAGGTGATCTCTGGGTTTATGATGAATCACAGACTCAGAGGCCACAGGGAAAGAATGAGTGAACAGGGTCTGCTTAATTGAGAGAGAAACAAAGAATGTATGTAAATCTTCAAATATATAAAAGACTTCAGCAAAGACAAAGGGAATAAATTCTTCATGTTTGTAATGAGCTGGAAACAAATAATGGATTTACATTCCATAAAGGAATATTCAAATTTGGAGAAATCTCTTAAGAAAAGTAAAGTAAATAGACTGCCTTGGGTTCGCACGGAAGGTCCATCATTAGATGTGTTTCCAAAAAGGTTAAACAAATGTCTTCTTCTATGAATAGCTGATCCTGCCTTAGGGTACTAAATACAGGACCTGGCCTTCTAAAGCCCCTTTCAATTCCTATCTAAGTTTTCAAACAGGCTTTCTAACAAAACAAATTTCCCAGGATTGTGCTGTCAGCCTTTCAGGAAAGACAGGCCAGC
>VZTO01009103.1:0-68809 GCA_013400615.1 Syrrhaptes paradoxus | reverse complement strand
AGTTACACCCATCCATTGGTCTTCTTTACTCTCCATCTTTGGGTCAGCTGCAGAGTATCATAATACAGTTTCAAATATTAACAGTTAACTACTTTTTCTTTTTCTTGTTCTTTTTTTGTGTTTTAAAAAGTCCCTGTCAGGACAGGCAGTTCATACAGTACATGAGACCATCTGCAGGTGGCAGTGTCTGCACATTTTATCACCGAAAACATCCATGTTACTTCATGTCACATCAATTTACAAAAGAATAAGAACATTCGAATCTACCAAGATTTAAGCATTCTCATACTATCTTCACAAATAAGCTACATCTTATTCTGATGCAAAAAAAGTTATGTATAAATCCACGGAAGCAACTGTCTGATGCACTGACTCTGGAAAGGACCACATCAAATAAGAAAAATCAGACAACTGCATCAATCCAAAACAAAAGCACTGAAGAACTTACTCTCCTCATCAAATATGACACGCGTGCAGTGGGTATTTGGAGAGGTGATGTCACAGCTGTACAACCCTCCTGTCCTGTTGGCTTGTTGGGATGGAAAGGCCTTTTCCCGAGGAGCTCCAACCAGCAATCTGCAGGGAAAGAGAAATAATTTCAAGGGATCTGTAGGGGGAATATTAGAAAAAAAGAAGGCAACAGAATTCAGAAATGTTTTTGCTGTGTTGCTAGAGGTTTCACATGCAAACATGGAAGATGGATGAACGCCTACAGCACAGTAATGATCCTCAAAAAAAAAAAATTAAGGGGGTGGGAGCAGGGGCTGTAAAGCAGCTATTATTGGACCTACAAACTAGTAAATGCATTGTTATTACTGTTATTATTGCTGCAATGTTCACTGAGAGTGGTTGATAAAGATTTTTTTAAAGTAGGTGTCTGACAGTTTTGCAAAAAACATCCTTCCATCAGGGAGTCAAGTGGGGTATTTTTTGCCTTACTAGAAATTGTTGGTAAGGGCAGGAAAAGCATTATTACTGAAACGACCACAAACCCCCAGAACAGTGAAGACAAGTGCTTTCAGGCTGTCTTCCAGTTTTACACCAGTCCTGTGCCACTGTTCAGCTGAATTTACAGGCACCTTAACATCTCTGACCCATGAAGCAAAGCAAGAACCCTCCTGACCCACACAAGAGTTCACTGAACTATTCCCAGGCTCTCCTTCAGCCGGATACTCCATTTTGAAGCTGAAAATGTTCTTCTCCAACAAATCCCTCATCAAGAACAGGCCATTCCCACAGAGGACTTATTTCTCCTACAGAAAGGCCACTCTAATGAGCCCTCCTTAGAAAGTGTTCTGGTAACCAAAGGGGAAGGTTCTTACTTTAAAAACAGAATAAAGCAATTTTTTTTCTTTCTGTATCAACTGTCCCCCATGAGTATTGTCACAAAATCACCAGCAGATATACTTACTTGCAAAATAAGCGGTTCCAGCCAAAAAAATTCTTACATTGTCTGTTTCTTTGCAGTGTCACACACATACAAAGCACAGCTGCCTCTCAAGCAGCTAACTGAAACTACCAACAACCAGTATGTAGTAATTTGTAGAAGAAACATCACGCTTGGCTGAAAAAATGAGAACGTGAGAACAGCATGTGGATAGGTGCAACGCAGCAGGTACGATGGATGGATGGATGGATAGATGGATGGATGGATGCTGAACCAGACTCCATGTGTTTCCTGACCCTGGCACAAAACATTTGAGAAAAGAGATCCCTGACATTACAGTGTCAAGGACAGCAAAGTTGGGACTATAGTTGGATCCACAAGGCTAAAAGAGGAACTCAGACCCTCTTTAAGATTTCAGCTAGAAGAGTTTTGCTTGAGAGAAAAGCTTTTCTGCAGACTTTATAGCAGCAGTGGGACAAAGCACACTGCTGTCCCTCAGAATGCTTTTCTTACTAAAATCAAGACTCAATTTTATTCATATCTAACAGTTAAGACTGGATCAGTTAAGATCAATACATAATTTTTGTTATTAAGAAAACCTTTACTCAATATCACTAAGTAAGGAGACACAAAATGAAAGTGATGCATTATGAGAAAATGCACTTTTTTTAAAACAGAAAATTACATCTGTGTTGTGAAACAGACAAGCTTTCACCACTCTTACAGAAATAAATTCTCCCACAATCCGTAATTTGCCCTCATGCAGGTAAACCCCTGAATGGCGAAGACTTCAGGTAAAATATGTGCTTTTGACTGATACACACATAAAATCAGGACACAGAGTGGGTGGGTTTTGGTTTAAAGTGTTTCCTTCTTTTCCCCCTACATATGTCTGGCATATTTTTCAAAGATTTTTTCAGAAACATAGCAGCCATCACAAGAGTTTGTAATCTAAACAACCACGCTTTTAGAAAGGCCATTAATAACTTCATTTTCTAATTTTGGCAAGAGTGCCTTTAACTGTAATCTCTTAGAGTAATTCTTTTGCAAAGCATCTGTTTCTGAGCTATTTCAAACGTGGGAATACATACTTTTTCTCCTCAGTTCTGTTATCCTCCAGGGAAAGACAGATGAGATTTTTATTTTTTTTTTACATTTTAACATTAACAACCATAAATTTAAGAAAGTAGAGGCATGATTTCCTAACTTATAAAAATTGTTATTATTTCTACTTTTTCATTCAAAATTTGGAGGGGTAAAAATGATGTATGCAATTTTGCTTACAGAAATTTGATCAGAAACCTTTTGTTTCAACATTGTGAATACAACTAGAACCTTCTGGAATTGAAATACTTAATTTGGTTTAACTCAGCTGGCTGCATAACACTGAGAGCAGCAGTGCTAGGTCAAGAAAATTACGACCCTGTTCTTTTCTATGGGATAGCTAGACTGTACCCTCTCCCTAGCTAAATGATACCTTTTACAACATACCATGATGTCACCATGATCTTGAAGACAATTCAGCTAGAGGGAAGACCTGCTGAAGCATCAGGGAATAAATATCATGGCCAACAGAAGACAGTGGAAAGACGTGCCACCTGACATAATATGCCCCAGACATTCAGTGACATCTCAAAACACCTGTTGAAATTAATAGATGAAAAATGCAACTGTTCAGCCTTCTTAAAAAAAAAAAATTGTCAATCCAACATGGTCTCAAGGGAAACAGGTGACCTTAGATTTTTCCCAGCACCCATACCACCCCCTGTCCAAATCCTGCATAATTTATTTTCCACTGTAAACAAAGTACTTCAAAGCAGACTTATTTAAAACTCTCCATACTTCAAAGATGCTCTGTCAGGAATCCTGTCACTCATCTTCAAGGCTCATCAACCACAGAAGTCTTGAATCCTCTTAGGTACATCACCGCAAGTCCTTATTCACAACACAGTTCAACAGTAGCATACACTACGAGCAGGTGCTTGCAAAGGATTAGATCAGTTCAGGTAGACACTACAGTAAATCCCAAAATTTATTTTCAACTGGCAGCCAAAGACCCATTAAAAAGTGGTGTAACTCCTGTGTACTTCTTCACTACTTACCTGCCCCAAAGACCACAGCAGAGAAGACTAAACCTATACTTCCATGTTCTGTACAACAGGTTACTAAAGGTGATGAGGATTAGAAACATGAAGATTATCAACATTATTAGGAATGTAAGAAAATCACATGCATCTAATCTTTGGCTGAATAAATCAAGCAAAATTTAATAATCCCTTGTTAAGCATATTGTGACTTGTGATCAACAGAGCTGCTGTTCACCTTGCCTACTGCTCAAGAGGTACATTTTTAAAATCAGAATTCTATTATAGAAGCCAAGTTACTTCATTTAAAAATAAAAGTGTGCACAAAACTAGGGAAGTGTGACATGCACCACGCAGCAGTGTGAATTTCAGCATGACTGCAGCAGTCCAAATTAATCAGCTTGTCCAACGAGCTGTGTGCTATGTGCTCAGCCGAGTCCTTCCAGACTAAGGACACATTCCAGTCATTACTGTATAGCTACCTACCCGGCTGTGTTTTAATAGAAGAATTTTAATCAAGTTTGAGCTCCTTACGCCAAAAAACGGGTTAGGTTTTTCTGCAGCTATGCGTGTTCCATTTTAGCTTTCTCAGTGGCACGCAAAACCTCTTCTGCAAAAGGAAAGAGGAAAGGGGGAGAGCCAAGGTGCTCCCCTAGCTATCGCTATCTCCTTACATTGGCAGATGAAGCACTTAGATTAAAACCAAAGAACTTCCTTTGCAAACAGAGAGTGGCAAAGTAAGTTCTTCATTTCCCTCCCCCCACAATCACAGTATGATTCGGTTTATTATCTGGGACTTCTCACTGAAGGTGTATGAGGGCTACAGACACTATTTTCAATTCAGATCTGAATGCCCAAAGTCAGGCTCCAGAATCCATATTTAGGTACCAAAATAACACCCGATGTCAAGACTGCAGAGTCAAAGATGAAAACCTCAGAGACTCCAACATGCAGACATTTTACTGATTTTCTATCCCGTGGCAGGTTTGCTTTATTACCACGCAGAGAACAGAAGCTCGGCCATACCGTATGCTGAACATAGAACATGTCTGAGCACCAGTTCTTGCTGGAGCCTTAGCTTTTTATGATTTGAGTTATGATGACTTAGTATCTAATGTTTACCATATGAGCTAAAAGTCAGACAAAAAAAAGATGACTATTCCTCATGTAAATTACAGAATCAGATGCTTTGTACTACTTGAATCCTGATATTCCCCATTCATCTTCCTTAAATATACACTACAAACTGATAAGGTTTTCCCTGAGCCAATCAGACTGCACAGGTGTTAAATTAACTTATATTAATAGTTCATTATGTTACATTTCTGTAGATTAAAAGAAGTGTCTATCAAGTGACAATGTTGGAAAAAAATCATAATTCTCTCATACCCTGGCACAAAACGACAATGCTCTTTAGCTCCAGTTATACCCTGTAATTAAAACTTGCGCCTTCCAATTTCAAACTAAAAATTCTAATTTCAAACCAAATAAATCAGTCCTATTGCTCTACTAGTTAGAATTAGATTAATTATTGCTTTCTCTTAATTACTTCTTGGAGACATGTGATAATGACTGAAGTCCCACTGCCAATTACGAGCATCTGCTAGCTTCCAGGAACAGATTTACTCCCTTACAACCCTGGATTCATGGCCAAACTTGAGATAATCCTATAGGATTAGAGCTCCAGGATTGGCATGTAATGCCGGTTTGACTAATTGACCTCACTGAGATGCGATTTTGGCTCAGGTGGATGGTGCCTGCATTGCACAGATGCTGGTGACCCCAGCTGTACCTGCACGTACGAGGTGCAGCCACAACATCCAACAGGGACAGGCATGAGCCCCCTCTTGCCCCCCCCAAGAGAGGGACCAGTGTAGAACCACATCCCCCCCGCATAACCCTAGGGCACAGCTACACCCACCCTGCCTCACTGCAATAATCCATTACACCTGAACCAAACAGCTGAGGCTAGAACTCCATTTCACCAGTTATGGTGAGCACTACTGAAGCCTCAGAAAAGGCATCAAGACATCTGACTGACTCGGTCTAGATCTGGACCAGACCTTTGGATAATTGTATGTACAAAACCTGCTTTACAAAGTCACCCATTTCCAAGAAGTGAAAGGAGGTGGGAACTCCACTGCCCACGGTTAGGCAAGCACCAGGACTCGGTTTGTTGACTGCGGTTGACCAGTATTCACCAACGGTTGGGTGAACATCAAGAAGAAAGGCTGTCACTTCATTTAACCAAAAGTAGCCCAAAAGAGTTATTAAAATCAAAGCAAAATACATCAGAAATAGCTTTCCATTTTAACAGATATAACAGAAAATTAAGCAGGAGGGTGCAGATTTTAAAACCCTGCCTGCTTTCATTGGTAATTTTTGAGAAGCTTAGTAGGTAGCTGTGGCTTCTTCTCAGCTAATGAAAACAACAGTGGGAACTGGGAGTAGTTTCTACTCACAACTATCTGAACTCCCTCCAATATTGTGAAACTACCCTTGTCCCTTCCAAAAGGAAAGTTGCAGTTAAGATGAGAAAACCATATCAAAGGAAATCCAAAAAACTTCCAAGCTCCTGCAAGTATTCCCCTCACTCTGCAGTGGAATTCTTTTCCTCACTTATAGTCTGGAACTGCCCAAGGACAACATACAATTTTCACAACATACTTCAGAGAAGAAAAATTGCCAGCGATTCATTACATTTCTATTTTGGAATAAACACTTAATCAAAAGAAATCAAGTCAAAGGAGGGAGAACATCTTCAACATTTTTTGAAAGCAAATTCTGGTCATCAAAGAAAGAAGCTTCCACTGAGTAAATTAAGTTTTGATTTAAACAAATACAAAAAATACCACAGTCTGCCCTGAGCTCTGATATTCTGCTATCTCCCAAGGCTTCCTTCATTCCTTAAATTCTTTCTTTTTCCATGGTAGCTTCTACCCAAACAAGGCACCACATCTTTGCCATGCTTTCTTTAAATGTAACATCAACACATCAATAGTGCCAGCTCTGAGCTGTAACAGACTAGAGCAGAAATCACTGGAGTGTTTCCTGGGTAACAAACCATTAGCCATTTCCACTTATAGGGGGAATAAAATGGTCAGTGGTGTATGTAACTTCCAATTTTGCAATCTTCATTGAGCACAAGTATCCAATTTAAGGATAACAGACTTTGCACTTCATTATGTTTTCAGAAAGACTCCATACACACACAGGGGGCAAATTTGGAAAGTGATGAAGTTAAATGCTATGAAACTTCTTCCATCCCTCATTAGACAGAGAGATTCCTGCATCTTTTCCTCTCATGCTCCCGGTATTTGCTTGCAAAGAATTTCACTGGATGGAACAAAATGAGGGAATTAGAGTAACTACCCCGACTCATATTTAGATTAAATGTTACTACCAAATCGCCAGTCACAGTCACTAGTTGTGTACCAAATGTTTAAAACCTCCAGAGACCCCTGATCTCAATATGGGCATCTGAAAAGCCCTCCCTTGGAGACGCATTTTCAGCCCTCTGCACTGGTTTGGTCTCAACAGTTTTTAAACTTCAGGAAAGGGGAGGATGGGAACATCTTAGCCCTCACAATATTTCAACATAAGTAAAGTCGGTTGATGGGACAGACACTGACTGTGTTTGAATACTGGTGGCACCACCTCTGCTTTGTGCCTGGATTTGGCTTCTCACAACAGAAACAAGTCACAGGACAGGAGCAGCAGGGGCTAATTAGCACAGAGAGATTGCCCCTCCATACACTCAGGTGGCTAATGGGATCTGGAGCTGAACCATGGGACTGGGCTTCTCAAAAAAAAAAAAACCTCTCCCAGCAAATACAGCCAGTAACTATGTCAGCAGGGAACTTGTTTGTGACACTTTTTACAGAGATACCCAGCACTGCCAGCCTGTTATTAACAGCTATTTTGATGAATCCCCTAATCTGCTACTCTACAGTTACATTTTCCAACTACCAGTGCAAAGCTATGGCCAAGTCCACCATTAATCTCTGTTGCCCAGAGGCTTGGCACTTGAAGGATTGCGATTTTCATTTTATTCGTTCAGCCTTCTTTAGGAAGTGGATTACGACAGAAGCTGGGAAAAGAAGCCAAAAGCAGCATAAGAACTAGGGCAAGCTACTACAAAGCAAAACTGGAACTACAAGGGTACCTGTTGTTCTGGAAAGAACACTTATTATTGACTTTCTGAAAGTCACATGGAAAAATAAACCCTTTTCCCCTCACGCTCCAGAGCCCAGCCTGTACGGATTTGAAACAGGTTTTGCAGAGCTCATTTTCATTGGTAGAAAGCATTTTTCTTACAAAGACTGTCCCAGTTTGCTCCAAAGTCCTCTTCCAAAATACTGTTTTCCATTTCAGACACCACTCTCTTGCTTTAACCAGGAGACACCTCACATTTGTCATACTGTTAAATAGCAAGTGCAACCTGTATGACACTCAGAGTCTTAATTTTCCCCTTAGAAGCTATACATCTCACCAGATGTTAAAGAAAGAGGAAAAACATCCTGTTCTAGGAACAGACTTGAGCATGAAATGATACTGTAAAATATGTATTAGACAGTTTTATAATTATTATAAACCTATGGAAGAAATAATGTTAAAGGGATTTTTACTCAGATTTTCTAACATGGCAATGCCTGTTACTGCATGAAATCCTCTTACGACGACATGAGGTTTAACTCAGGAAGTGACAAGTGCACTGTCTTGCAAGAAAAGCTGGGAGCTGAGGCCCTGTCGCTGCCAGCCTAACCCCTGCCCACAGCCACCTTGTCTGCATTAGGCTTACTGAAACCAGGCCAGTCCCACCAGTCAGCCGGGCACAACGCCGCTGCTCCCCACTGCAGGCAGCGATGGGGCACCCAAGCACACGCCTGGACAGCAGCAGGACAAGCGAGCAGGGGTGGCTGCAACAAAGCAGGGCTGACCCAGCAGTCCCCAGCTACCTAAAAAGCACAGAAAGAGTGAACTGTCTGTCCCTGCTGCCCCAACACCCGAGTCTCCCTCTCCTGCCAACAGTCCCCACGCACCAGGGCCCTGGCCATCTCCTGGCCCAGCACTGCCCCAGCTCCTGCGGAACACCAGGCTGGGGAAGAAGGTGCTGTTGTCACTATATAAACTGGTCACTCAGGGTTGCGATCAGAGTCTTGTGGACATGCTCACTCTACAGGCTCAAGTAAGCAAGTGCATGACAGAAATTGGGAATTACTGTCTTCTGCACCTGGGCTGCTGGCTATTCATGCCACAGAAAACCTCTGAATTGAGATTTAAACTCCTTCATATTTACAGGACTTGTCTTTGTACCCCCCCTACACATGCCATCTCCATTTGAACGTCATAAAAAGGGAAAGGAGTCTACTAGGTACATCATCTACTAGGTACATGTTTTAGAAAACTAACATGGAAGTAATCAAAATAAGGAACCAGTTGCTCAGACTTTTTCTTTTTCCCCAAAAAGCAATCTAGAGGTGCAGTGCTCCTACTCAGTATTTGAAGGCACTACTGTTAGAGAGGTAACAACTGTAACAGGCACATACTGTTCATCAACATGCCAAAAGCCATCTTAAAAAAAACCTGCAGGAGTTTTAATACAGTGCAGAACAAATATTTGGGTTGAAATGTCATTCCTCTATTTCCTTCACTGAATTAAGTACATTAGTTTCATTTATGACCATAATTAAACCATTAAAAGGTATGAAAGAAGTACAGTAAGAGGGAACAGACATGTCACGTGAGAATCAATGGGCAATGTAACATGCTACAGCTACTAATCCCACACCTCTGCAGTATTTGAAGAGCAACTGCTCCCCAAGCTAACCAAAGCAGTGGTTCGCTCACCTGCACACAGGATTTATGAGACCTCCACTGCTCTTTCTCTTCCAGACTTATCGCCTTCTCCCTCTGATTTGTAGGGGGAAAAACAAGACAGTTTCGTCTTGCACTCAGTTTTATAATTAAGAAACAGTAATACACAACTTTGTCAGATTCGCCATCTGAACAAAAGTTGTTCATCATATTAAGCTAAAACATACCAGCCAGAGCAGCAGTGGGGAGCGCACCCACACCAGATCAACACTGGCACGCTGAGCTAGGCTCTGCTCTCCCAGCTGCCAACATAAGCCCATGGCTCCTTAGAGAAGTACCCTACGGGAACGGGTTAAAGAACTCTGCGTGTGCAGAAAAGGCATGCACCTTCTCGATATACAATCCCTAATAAATGTTTCAGAGAACAAGTACACAAACAGCCAAACACAGACTTCAACGGGAACGCTAAAGCACAGATTTCAATTTATGCCTTCAGTCTTAAAACCATCACAGCCCTGGGTTAAATGCATCTATCAGGATCCACAGTTTGAGTAAGGCTTTTCTTCAAGCCACGAACTCAATCACAAAAGCAGATGTGTCACTGGGTACATGAACTGACACATAGTCCCCCCAGTCCTTCAAATGAACTGAAAACCCAGGCGTTCAAATCACATGGAAGAACATCACTCCAGTAAGGTGTTTTCATAGAGAACCAAGTTGTACACATGTCCATGCAGCTAGGACAGGTAAGGAGCACCGACCAAATAGAACAACAGAAATAAAACATACCTTCACAAGAAACTTCTCCATATGCAGATTTTTGGAATAAGCAGCAATTATATTTTACTAGGAGTAAGAATGTACAACCTCTAAGAATTTCAACCAGCTTGCAAAATCTAAGAACAAGAGTTTTCTGTTTGCAAAATAACTTGTATTTGAGACTATGCCAAGAAACCCACTGCATTCTCTTCCACTATATACTGCTCCTTCTCCAAACACTTAACTTTTAAAATGCTTAATTTTTACATGCCTCTCCTCACACGTACTTTTTTTCCCCCATCTTTCACCACTCCCCATCTTCTCACTTGAGCAGAACATGGAATTAATTATTTGTTTTCAAGTATTTTTAACACCCTGTGTTCCTCTAGGCTGAAAGTTGTGTGAACAGTATTGCAGCTATAACTACAACTGGATCTGATGCGACAACAACGAAATATTCCTCCACTATATGTAGGAACATAGCTTGACTTAGAAGAGAGAAGAAACCTACCTCTTCAAGCAATATTCTGGGGCCACACCACCTAATATCCAAACATTTTGGTAGCAGAAGAGTAAATTGAGTAGATGAAAAGTTTACAGGGACTTGCACAATTATGACATATTTTTAGTAGCAGCTAAGCAACAAGAGTTGCTATAAGGAAAAAAATATACCAAATTTATTTTAGGATCTTTGGCCAAGAAAATAACGTGATTTTCGCTTAAGGTTTGTTTCATACTAAACAAACATGGACAATTAAATACGAGACATGATCTCTTCACACACTCTGCTACACACAGCTAAGGTCTAAGAGCCAGCACATCTAACCATCACGTAGCTTCAGCAGCACTGGTGCCAAAGTACAAGGCTAACCAATCCTTACAATTCCCGTACAAGAGTAATGTGAAAAGAGGGATGCAGAAAATCCAAGTACAAACACTGATAATGTGCTTGCTATCAGCAACAGCTGGTTGCCACTTTTGAGCTCTTCTAGGATAAACAGGCATTTTCCTCAGACCTTTGACCCACACATGTGCTGCTGAGCAAACAACCTGGGGTATTAAAGGGTGAGTCGTTCCCTTGCTATTTGAAAAACAAAACAAAACAAGGTTGCAAAGATGTATTTCACAGGCCTACTTTTGAGGAGGGTATCAACGTCAGCTAAAGCAGGCAGCAGCTAAGGACATTTAGCTCCATTTGAAAAATTGACTTTGTCACCTTTACTAAAAAGGAAACTAAGGTCTCTGTAAAAAAGTCTGCCACCCCTATGGACACTATTGGCAAACTCTGTTAACAACAATGCTGATGATTCCTATTTGCTGTTCCTTGTTCCTCAAAGATTTCCAAACTCCTTGAACACAGAAAACAATGCAAAGAAAAACACAGCTGAAAAGTAACATAGAAGCTTGACAGCTGACAGTGAGAGCCAGTGCAGGACCCAGACGTGTTACCCTGGAAGAACCCGAATACACTTTTATGCTGTAGATAGCATCTAGACAGGGAGCATCCTACGAACCCCTCTCACTTCTGTTCCTCAACCTGGAGACCTTCTAGCTTCCAAACAGTCAAAACATCCTCACACGCATTAGTACAACTGCTTAAAGGAAATCAGTATTAGGAAAAATACGTATTTTTAGATGCAGTTCTGTAAGAGGAAACAAGAAAAACAGCCAACATTCCAACAGAGCCATTGCTAGTCCACACTAGCAAATACTCCAAAAATCACAAAGCAAGAACCAGTACTTTTTACCTTTTACTATCATTTTGATACAACATCTAATCTCAGGTACTTCATAGCTGAATACATCTGGCCTGTTCTTTAAACTAAAACAGCATAACTGCAATTCTCTTTTTCAAAGAGAATTCTCAAAATAGTCTTAGAATATGTGATGCTCTCGATACCTTACACCCAAGAGAAGTGTATCTTATCAAGAATACAGCACATTTGATGATAAAGTTGTGAAGGGAGCTTTATTAACCTATAGTTTAGTTCACTTGTATTTAATATACTGAATAATTCCCCTAAAAATGAAAGTGAGACTGTTTTCCACATTCACATTTGCTTTTCTAGGCTATATTCTTCTGCTATTTCAAAGCAGCAACTTGCTTATATGTATCTCGATCAACAATATCCAATATTAATAAATTAATTACCCAATGTTTTCCAGACCATTTTGCATACTTGCTTCTTCAACTATTCCTGTGACTCTCACTGTAACTACCCTTGCTAAAGACCACTATGAGGTATTAATTTTCTAGCTAACATTTCACAGTACAGACCACCATTTACTCATTCAATAATAAGGATTTTTGTTTGTTTTTAAATAGCCATTTGCCCAATAGCCTAATCTCAGCCTTGTTCTTTCTGCAGAATATGTCCCCAAAATACAGCATTTTTACAGTTATAGCTCGAATGAGTCATCCAGCCCCAGGCTGGTTCTGAAACATTTAAACAACAGCTGATTTTAAACAGCAGTTCTGAAATCAGTGAGGTATCTCCTGCATACCTTACAAACCTGACAGTTGCTCTGGCACACGCAGAAGGGGTTTTAGGTAGAGTTTGACAGTGCAAAAAAGAATGACCCATGTTGAATGGTGAACAATTTACTGCTGTAACGCGCCAGGCAACCCAATACACTAATTTGGGAAATGTTCTATTTTGTGAAGAATCCAGACAGCAACAAATTAGGTCAGTAAACCATTCTTCTCTGCTTGTTATCTTTTAAGAAAAAATGTTTATGATACACCAACCTACCTCTCCTGCTCCTGTTATTTATAGTTTAACATTAACAGCATTAGTAACATATACTACACAGAAAATTGCACTCACCTTAACTAGCATCGCAACAGTGATTTTGTGATCCTCTGCATTCCTATTTTACATTTAAAGAAATAATATCATTATGAATTACATTGAGATTTTTGGGTGAAAGTGTCTATACAACTGCAGAATATTTACTGAAGGGCAGTCAATAGTAAAGAGACTTCTCAGAAACTTAAATAAAAATTGTTTCATTAAATAAAAATACTTAATTTGATAGCCACAAAGATTTACGTCTGTCTTGTACAGTTACAGATCACATCCACCAAATAGTCCAGGTGCAGATTGATGGGGTTAGCCAGTATTTATGAAGACACAACACAGACTATTTATTTTTCCTGACACAGTACAAGACATTTTTCTACTAGATCGTAAATAAAAAAAAAAAAAAAAAGGGATGATTTAGGATTCTCTACACAGGTGAATGGTATTTTTCAGAGTAGACAATGCAATGCATTCAACTCCACATCTGGATGAAGACAGATCCACACCTGATGGTAAGGCTGCCTTACAGTTTATTCTTAAAAGTATATGCCAGCCTAAAGAGTCTTATTCATGACGAAGGTAGCCAGCACAAGAGTGAAACTGATACAGAAATTGTGCCAGAATTATTACCAAAAGACAGTCCACAGCTGTGCCTCCATTTAACGTCCCTGTTGCAAAGGGACTCCTGGAACGTCTGTCCCAAATCCTGTTGCTTTGGAACAGAGCAGCACACAGGAAGCAGGGACTGTGCTGTGCATGCTACTAACTTCAGATACTTAAATGGTTCCCTCTACACCCTTGCATCTCCGTCAATATTCTGTCTCCCTCACTTTCTACCCTTCTGTAGCTGATGGGGTCACATTTTAAGTCTCAAGAACACCATGAAGTTCCTTGTGCCAGTCAGCCTGTAAGATGAGGACAGCAATGAGCTTCAAGCAGATGGCTGCCAGCTGAAGCTTTCAGGATGCCAGCGCCACAGAGAGCTTTGATTTTTCGCTCAGCTCCAGCCTGCACAGCCAAGAACCCAGGCAGAGCACGCACACAGCACACACACCCCAGTCAGCACCCCAGCACCCCCCTTCTCGTTGTATGAAGGGAACCGCAGAAAAAAATGCTTCTCCAGATCACTCACACCTCAGGTTTTAGATGGTAAGGGGTTATGCTCTTTAAACACATTTTAACCCATCCAGCTCACAACTACAGTTCTCAAACTAACCTATACGTCAGACTAAGAGGGCACAGGATGACTTCTCCCCCTCAATACTTAGAGCAAATGCTGTTAAGGACTCCTGCTTTTCACAATGGAATACCTCACCAACAGTTTAATCAAAGGCTTTACGTCAGACAGGCACAGAGACACGTCTGCTTTGCCCATCTGTGTGTGTCTGCATCAGCTGAGCTTGAAAAGCAAGAGAACAGCTCCTGGTCTTTCCAACTGTGAGCCATTCCCCCAACACTTCTGCCCAGCCTTCGGGCATCATTAAGCAGAGTTGTTAGGACCCACAGCCCCTGCTCAAGAATACAGCAACTTGTCAAGGAGAATGTTTTTCCTTTGTCCTTAACTCACATGTTGTGCAGTTCATTGGTTTTCATTCACTTTAGTAAAGAGAAAAGCCCTTCTCCTCCTTCCTGAGATCAAGGTCTGTCCTTGCATTGTGTTACTTTGTTCCAGTTACACTATTTTAACCTTGCTAGTTTTAGAGGATGCAAGATTAAGTTTTTGATCTGTTTTGTGAGACATGTCTAATACACTTTGGCTGCAACAGAGCTCACTGGGCTAGTATATGCTGTGTTCATTGTGGTTGATTTATATCCTAATACTGTTTAATCAGAACTACCTGGTATAAATCCCATCCTTTTAGAAAGGGATGAGTACAACAGACTTGGACCAGAGGAACTTAAAGCAATTTCAGTTAATTGAGCCATCACTTATATTTTAATGCTCTTGGAATGGCTTGGCAGGCCTGTGTTCTACACAGAGTAACAGCTTACAGAACATCCTTCTCTTTCCAAAAACACAGCCTGAAGAGAAAGGAATTTGTGCCTCCACAAATTTCCATTCACATCTATTGAGACATTTGAAAATAAGAAAGCATAAAGCAAAATGCTTCTAAACCTGTCATCACCTCTACCCTGTAAAATTGATGTTCTAGCAACCCCACCAAAGACATGGTACCTCTTACATTAGAAACAGATTCTTCAATCAGGGTGAGCACAGGTAAAAACAAAAAGCTATGAAACAAAGGAGTTGTATCAGGTACAAGCATCTTCCAGCAAGAGCACAACAATTTTATGAGCTGTAATTGAAGCTGATAGCCTAGGCTGTTTCCCAAAACTCCAGTCTGCACACAAGGCCATTTATCATTACTGCTGACAAAAGGCACATGCTACAGCCCTTACTTGTGGAAGGCTCCCACTAGCACAGCTATGAATTTTAACTTTTAGTAACACCAGCATAAGAAAAATAATACATCTACTACAGGGTTACTTAAGGTTCTTATGCACTTACAGGTGACCACAGAAAAAAACATGATCTGAAAAGTATGAGACCTCTTGAAAAACAAGTTTCTCAAGGAGATGGAGGACTGGGATAAGAGGTTTGCCACGTACCATGTGGGAAGGCTAGCTTCACCCTGTGAACGCCTACCACATCAGTTAATGCTGCAGTGAAGCTGAACCGGTGAACTCACTCAGCTAACGGCAAAAGATTGTACTGCAGCACATCTTTCCTGACATAGCCTTTTTAGTGCCATCTGGACCAAACTATCCTGGTAGAAGCACATTTTTGCTGTATGACCAGTGACTTCAAAAGTGCCTTGCAGGATCTGCTCTTTTTCTACATTGACGAAAGTGATTACACAAGTGCAACCTCCTAGCGTACAGAAGCTCAGTGCTCCAATTCATCCTTCTTGCCTTAGTAGAGTTCTGCAGGCCTGTGTACACAATTTTTTACTGTTCCTTTGGGGGGGGGGGGGTGAAACACCAAAACACAACACCACAAAAAAAACCCCACACAAACAAAACCACACAAGGAAAATTAATAATAAATCCTTGGTTTTTGTAATTGACAGAAGCACTAAAGACGAGCATTATTAAAGCATTTAAATCCTGAAGATGTAAATATGCACTGTTACTAATTCAGCCTACCTGAAGCTTGAATTACACTATACCACCTCTGCAAGCAGAGACTGTCATTTTCCACTACAGACCAGCATAATCCAGCTCTTTTGTTGCTGGAGCAAAGTGCCTATGAGCACAAGCCCTCAGTCAACACGTAAGTGCTGGCTAAATGCCACTGAGGATGCACTGCAGCAGCACAGCAATGTCAGCAGCCCTGATGACCAAAGGCAACTTTGTTATATATCGATACAGCAGCTCACAGCAGAGATATGCAGTATCAGCAAAACCTATTGTGAGCAAAAATTTCAGTAAGATACTGCAGATACTTGGACTTTATGGCTGCTAATGCTCAGTGCAGTCTTGCCATAAAAGTGCCTATCCACAGCTTTCAACCACACAGCTTGTCAGCTGGTAAGATCTTGAATTTGATTACTACCAATCTCATCCTTTTTTGCCTTAAACAATAACAAGAAGCCTACATGAATTCAGCTCCATGCCGCTACTGAAAATAATATCTGAATTATTTGTAAGTAAAGTTATACACAAATTTAGGTATTCTTGGGGCTTGTGTTCTAATTAAAGATATATATCTGCTCACATCATCTCACTGGCACAGGTTGCCCAGAGCAGCTGTGGATGCCCCATCCCTGGAGGTGTTCCAGGCCAGGCTGGATGAGGCTTTGAGCAACCTGGGCTAGTGGAGGGTGTCCCTGCCCATGGCAGGGGGGTTGGAACAGGATGATCTTTAAGGACCCTTCCAACCCAAACCATTCTGTGATTCTAGGATTGTGAATTACAATCAAAAAGGACTGGAATGGACCTCCTGGACATGCGACATGGAGTATGTATACGTACACATCATTTTTATTTATATTCCATATACATAAAATTACACATATGTGACTACACTCACTATATATATGGTGAGTCACTAGTCATAATATACTTATTGTAACAGTAATATATTTGTAATATAAAGTAGCTAATATATATATATATATAGTGAGTGTAGTCCCCATTTACAGATGTTAGATACATTCTCCCATCACAGGACGACATAAATTTTAACCACATTACTCCTACAGCTATACCGTCCATGAGTCTCTGGCCTCTCCAAGTTACAAACCCTCTTGTTTGCAAGTGAAACACACTGCTGTTGTGCCACCGTCCCCTCACAGAACCAGAACTCCCTTATTTTCGTCATATTGACAGATTAAAAACAGAACAATCTTATACAGGGCAACAAGCCCAGCTCTCTTAGAGCTCCATTAGCTTTTTCTGCTACCTGATTCACTGTGCTTGATAATGAACCAGAACTGTACACAGAGATCCAGGCAGCCTGCCCTTAGTATCTCCAACACTAATGCTCCCCTGATGCACATTAAGATTGCATTCAGCTTTCACACCCATGTGCCATTAGCAGTCCACTTTCAGTCACTGTGAATTAATAAAGTTTTTCTCCTCTCTAGCTGACAAACTTTCCAATTTTTCTTACCGAAAAATATTCATAAACAAAATCCTGTTACTAACCCATAAGCTTATACTCAGTACAATTTACAACTGAAATCAAAGCAGTTGTACAGTCATCTATGCACGCTGTTGGGAGTCAAGTAATTCCTCCTTAGGAAACATGGTATTAGTAGCTAAAACTCATAAATTAAAAGATTGCCATTCAAAGCTAATACATAATCCACAGGATCCTGTGACTAAGAAAAAAAAGTGACAAAAGCAAATACCATGTTTAATTAACGGCTATTTCAGCTGTACCTTTATTTATCACACTTCCTAGACTTTCTCCACCCTCACCTTTACAAAGGATTTTCATGATGTTTAACACTAAATTATCCAGTGTGAGGAACAGGGAACCATTTTACTTAAGAATCACTTAAGTGCGGCACAAGAAAAATTACACAAAATTTAGTTTGTTTTACCAAGCCTTGCTCCAAGCCACAGACTAAAACACCCCTTGAAGAGTATTAATGTATTTCACCTTCTCTCATTTGCTTGTTTTTCCAAGGATTGACTGATCTTGCACATTTCTGTTACAAACCATTTCTCATTTTGTAAAACTGGAGGGACAGGGGGGTGCTCGGGTAGATACTTCTTTTTTGAATGGTGGTCCTTGCCAGCGGAGAACCCAAGTGTCACTTTTAATCAATGATGAAATGGGGTTTGTGTATTTTTGGCAACTACTTAACACTCTCCACACTCAAACTGTAACTGAGCTTTGAATTGAGCACCCATTCAAGAAGAAGGGGTAAAATAAATACTTCTATCTGACTAAGAGATAGCTGGCACATAAAACCACTTTTGCAGTAGAGATAAGACACAGACCAAAATGCAGCTAAGAATGCAGAGGCACTGCAGCCCTGAGAACAAGCTACTAAAATTCCTGCCTTTACAACTAATGGGCAGCTTACACGCATTAGACATAGTTGTTTCTCAGTAGAAGACCCCAGGATGACCTCCATTCCCATAACCTTCCATCTTCACCAAGTATCCGGACAGCAGACACCGTTTGTTCCACCTATAAAGAGTCAAACTATCAAACTATTCAGAAACTCCACATGGTTTCTGTGGAACAGGCCACACAAATCTTTCGGTGTTAGTTCAACATTGCTCATTTTAATCTGATATAAATATGTAGCTTAACATGGGAGGCTTCACTTCAAGTTTCCGCACCAAAACTCCCATCTGTTTCATAAGACAGAATTTACACAGAGCGAGCTTAGCACACCTCTGTCCCTATGAAAGGTAGTTACAGTTTGGCATGCTTAATGTCTTGTTCTCTTACAGTCACATACCACTGTTCCTACAGACATAAAAATTATGCTCAAAGTGACTATAACATGTGATGTAAAAGGTTTCATTCCAAGAGTACTACCCAACAGCTACCCAAGATAACACTCAAACTCTTTCTGCTAAAACTTCTTAATGGATTTTTTTTTAAATGGCCAAGACATCTCATACTCAGAAGTGCACATCACCACAAGACGCAGTTTCGCTAGTCTGGTTTTGTCTCTGTTAGAGACCCTTGCTTCTCATGAAAGCCTGGATTCAGAAAGCCATGTCAAGGCAAATAGCATCTGGCTCTGCTCTGTCCCCAGATTTGGATTGCCCGAGGAAGCACTTACTATACATACAATACAGAACTTTCATGCTCTGAAGCATTTCAGCCAAATATTACAGACTAGCTTGAACACTGTGACCGCTCTTGTGTCTTCTACTGACTTTAGTAATTGGCTTTCTATCTCTGCACGTTCTGACACACTGATTCTACCAGTACTGACAATACAATGGGAAACGAACATGCTTCAGAACTGCTTTCTTAGTAGAATTGAGACCAATTCAAGAGTAATCCCGTCAAGAATTAAGATAGAGGCCTCTGAAATGGAGCTCGCAGATTTGTATTGCATTCTTCAGGATACTGTGGGTCATTTTGTCTACTGGATAGAAGACAGAACATGGTTATTTGTAATTTATACTCCTTTACACACTGTAATTTTTATGAATCACACAGCATAAACAAAATAGGCCCACACAACTTTTAGTTAGCCTTACCAGCTAACTTGATGATGGATAAAATTTCTTTCCAGCTTCCTTCTCCCATTAACTCTATATGGATTATGGGCATATCTTCCCTTCAATTAAAAATAAGTATCTGGGAAGGGACATTTATTTAATAACAATGCCTTATACAAGACACTCCTCCCAGCACTACTGGATAGGGTGGGGTCAGGCACTGCTCCCATATGGTCAGGCAAGGATCCTGAAGATACACAAAGGAATCTTACTTTGGTTTCTGACTTTTCCAAAATAAATTCCTAGCTTTCACCCATGTGCCACCAGGACTGATTTATTTTTCCCGTCTTCCTTGTACCAGCTCCCACCTGCACTCCCGGGCACGTTCCGTCTTGAGCAGCAGCCTCTGCGTTACACGACACCGTGCAACCACGGGGAGAACCAACCCGGGACTCCGGACAAGCACCCGCAGCCCCGAGGCACCGGCGACGCAGGTCGGCGCCGGCCCGGGAGCCCGACCGGGCCCCAATCCCCCGGTGCCCCGCTCCGCCCGGGCCCGCGGGCACTGCCGCCACCGCGGGACGCTGCCGGGGGTCGGGAGGGAAGGTTTCTCGGCGGAACCAGTTGGTCGCTTCCCCCATTCTCGCCCCGGCTGCCTGCAGGCCACTGGCGATAACAGGGCGGCACCTCGCTCCCCGGCACGGCCCCACCGCACGCTGCCTCCCGGCGGCCCGCGGCGCCGCAGCAGCACCCCCGGGCCGCAGCAGGTGCCGCCCCGTCCCTCCGAGGGCCCCCCAGCCCCGTCCCGCGGGGCGCCCCGCCGCCAGCAGACGAGCGGGCACCAGGTGGGGGCTGGCCGCCCCGGCCCGCCGCCGCGAAAGTTTCCCGGCGGTGGAAAGGAGGAGGGTCCCGGCGGGCGGCCCGGGCCGGGGCCAGGCGGGGCGCGGGAGCACTTACAGCCGTTTCTCCTGCGGCTGCAGCTGCCGGTGCATGGCCAAGGAGAAGCCGAAGAGGCTGCCCGGCTCCCCGCGCCGGCTGATCACGTTGTCCGTGTCCAGGTTGAAGGCGCCGGCCAGCCCCGGCAGGAGGGGCAGGTAGAAGAGGAGCGCGGCCGCCATCTGCTCCTGCCGGCCACGGGAACCTGCCGCCGAGCTACCCACCGCCGCTCCCCGGGCTGAGGGCGCCCGTTGTGCCCTGCCGCCTCCGCGCGCCGTGACGGAACCCGCCCCGCCCCGCCCTCCGCCCCGAGCGCNCGGCGCCCCCGCCGGGGGGGGGCGGCGGGCACAGCACGGCAGAAAGTGTCCCCCGGGGCCTGGCCCCCGTCTGCCGGGAAGGGGAGCCGAGGGCGCTGCGCCGCCCGGGGATCGCCAGCCGCCTCCGGGGGCCCGCAGGGGCACCCCGCCTCCCGCGCCCCCGGCCCCACGTGTCTGCTCCTCACAGCTGAAAATAAAGCCGGGCCGGGGGCCGGCCGCGGCCGCAGGTGAGGGCCGCCGGCGGGAAGAAGGGCAGAGAACCCCCCAGGGCTTGAGCTAAGAAGGAAGAGCTGGTGCTGCTCTGGGTGATGCTCAGCAGCACAGCAAGGCACGGACTATGGGCATAACGCCCTTCTGAAGTGCTCTAGGGCTTGATACAGAGCTGGGGACAGCATGATCCACTGTACAGGTGTTTCTCTCATTCAGTCTGTATTCCCCAAACAACGCATCCGTGAGAAAAAGAAAAAAATAAATTCAGTGCATATGTATCTCTGTTTTCCAGACTCCAGAGAGCACACGAGGACAGAGGCTCAAGACTACATACAAGTCAGCTGTAATCCTCATTCCTCCGCCATCTCCCATCTCTGAACAGATCCAAGAATTTCTTAAGCCTACTTGTTAATTGTTTGAAAACAATATGTGAGTTTGGAGCCCAGATCATTTTATCTCATGCTTTCACCCATAACTCCAAGACTGCATTTGCAAGCATACCTTAATGCACTTCACCCACGCAAGAGAGAGAGAGGTTTTGGTCTATTTGTAAGAGACCTGGTTTAGTTCCATTTAGGGAAGTGGATGCAAGGTTTTAAAACTTCACAAGTGCCAAACAGCCTGACAATACTCTGTTCTTTTCTACCGATATCCAAGATACAAAGAGAGAAGCTTCTCTTCTCCCACAAGAGATTCCAGAAAAAATAAGAAAAGAGCAATCTAGACAGAGCACTCAAATATGTTGTTCCTCCAATTGTTCCTCCAAATAACTCCTTCTGGAACAATACTCTGCTCCCATGGAGTTAATCCAGGCTACTTTTTCCAGAGTAATTATTCTAGGATAACTCCATGTATAGACAAGTCTTTGGCTCAAGTCCAAAACAGCCTTGATCAAAAGACAGGAGAAAACACACTAGAAATGTGCATCTAATGTGGAAACAAAACATTTTGTTAAATTAGGTTCCCAGATATTTATTGCTAAGAGAGTCCTTCCTTGCTTGCTCTTCATGCCCAGCTCATTCAAAGTCTTAATCCAGTATTCAATCACTTCATAGTCACTGCCACAGCAGAAAACTGTACTGGCATAAACACTGCCCCACGGGTTCACTAAAGGACCGTAAGAGGGAATGGTCCCAGACTAATTACAAGAAAGTAAGCTTACTACAATCCACATATTTCACAGTAATTAGTAAAGATTTGAAAAGAAGTCTTTTAAAATAGCATTGAGGTCTGTACCAAAGTCTTAGAAGTTTGCCCTTTGGGACCACTTAAACGTGCATGCTTATAATACTCTTAGAGTAACTATAGTAACTTTTTAAGTCATGCTTGTACTCAATAACTTGTGCAAGGAGTCACAGAAATGCTTTCATCCAGAGCCATCTGAATAATGCTGGCATGTTAGGTTCATCACACTTCTCCCTCTCTCTCCCTCCCTCCATCCAGCACTGCCTGGGCATGTTGTACCTGTTTGTTGTTATCCACAGAGGTTGCTCAGGGGAGACAGTTTTCTCATCTCTGGATGCAGTAACAAGCATTCCAAGACATAGGTATATTAAAATCTGTCTCAAGTGACCACAGCAGGAATAACAAAAATAGACTGTGTACAGGGTGGAGCAGAACTGCACACAAACAGCTTAGAGCTAGTTTGGATAGTCTCTCATCATTTTGTACTATTTTCATTTGCTCTAGATAAAGGGAGGAAAAAAAAAGTTTAAAAAAAAATGTTCGTTTCCTTCCTTTGCTCTTCCTACAAAAGAAACACACGGTGAGTTATCTCCAACTAACACGTACTTCAGGAATTCCCCTTTTATACCATCCGTGTATAAAGGGGGACCAAGATTAGGTATGAAACGTGAGCACTCTGCTATGCACAACAGGGCAATTCTGAGAAAGGCAATGGCCAGATCAAAGCTGTCTCTCTTTTTTGTAACACACTGCTGTTGCTGAGTTTTCAAGCTGTCTGCTTATTAATAGTGTGTTGATACTCAGCCAAAGGACTACAAGGTGTTCGCCTGCTGTGTCTACATCTTGAGCAAGCCTTAGTGCCAGCAATACTTTCTTCCTCCATACAACTGTGTAGTTAATTGCAAAGGNAAAAAAAAAAAAAAAAAAAAAGGAAAATAGAAGGGGTGGGGTGGAAAAGCCAGAGCTTGGCAAGACATTTTAGGCTTTCCCTAGAAGGAAGGCAAGGCCCAATGCTTTACATTGCTGAACTTTACTATGCAAAGAAATATACAACTTGTGGGTACTCAGCTGTGCAGCTCTAATGCAGCACATCATATGGTTCTGAAAAGCCAAAATATATAAACATCCCCTTCCCATTTAATTAAAAAAAAAAGCTTGATTTTATAATTGATGTAATTCCACATGAAAAAATTATACAGGCCAAAAAGATTTGTATCACTATGCAAGTTCTAAAGCTATAAAGTTGCTTCAGTTCAGAAACATAAACCAGTTTTAAGTGTTAGTAGCCTATATCAACCTTCTGGATGTTTTTTCCTGAACGCAATACACATATCGTTTTTAGAACTACATGTTCTCCAAATTATTTACATTTATTGAACGGATGCATCTCAACAGCTACAATAAACAGTTGCATTTTTATGCCGCCAGACCATCAGACTATTTTTGCTAGTATAGTCTCTATGACTGTTCTTGGTTCTCTGTCAACAATGACGTTAGGACTAGCAAACAGCACACAGGAGATAAAGGTGCTTACACGGTCAGAAAGACAAACTGCTCAATACCATGTAAGCAAAATGTTTTGCTCTGAACAGTCTAGAAACCAGAGCGTTAAAATAGTTGTATTTACACGCTTGGTATTCTGAATTATACAGAACTGACACTCATTTATAACTAAATGAAGAATGTCTCAATCTCTCTTTCTTTACTGTCTTTTCAGAAAGATTCCCAAGATGCAGCTTTTTCACTTGATGCTATATTTCAATCAGATTAACTACAGTTCCAGATGAAGACGTTGCTATGTTTTTATACTTTCTATTTTTCACTTTGATGTCTAAAACAACTATAGACATCATTCTGCCATTCTTTATTGGCTTGCAAAGTAGAATTATTTTACCTCTTTAGACAAATTGTTTAGAATTTGACATGATATTACAGGTTTACAGTCTTTAAGTCTGAGCTTTTAACATTTAGCATCATGGCTTTGACTTATTGTTTCTATATAATATGCAAAGTATTAAACAAATAAAAACATGAGTTGAAATAAATATTTTAGTCCAGACTCAGAATCTTGGCTAACACCGCAACCAGTGTTATATAACAGCTCTTTAAGTCTTTTACAAGATAATATTTTTCCACCCAAGCTGTCAGGTACATTCCTTAAGTAGTTTCAGAATGACCAACCTGCACTGTTTGGAGAGTAAACATCTTTGTAAACATACTTGGAGGCACTTTATGAGCGTAGCTAGGCAGAGATCAGAGAAATGCTGGTGACAAATGGGAACTAAACACCCATAGTTTGGATTGCTGTGGAAGGAATTAAGGATGTTCCTTCTAAAGAACTGATAACTGAGGCATAAAACTGCAGTCATTTTGAACATATGTTTGTGTTCTAATTCACTGGCCACATACACCACTATGCAAGATTCCCCTCCCAGTAAGGGCAGCCTGAGCTTATACACATCCTTACATACATCAGAGGTTCCTTTGCAGCCCCATGTTGTTGCTCTCTCAGCAAGAGATCCTGTCCCTAAATATCTTGCATCACCATGGGCGAAACTCCTAGCATTGACTGCATCCTGGACCTGTCTATAGCATGCACGCTCCTTGATCTGCAACACTGTCTTGCACATTAAACTTTGCTTGTCTTGTACCATTGTTCACCAAGGCAGAGTGACAACCTGATACCAGATGCAAACTTTTGGGCAATTTCAGCCAACCTTCCCTCAGTGTCTGTCAACATGTACATCTTCCAGACAATTTGGGCCAAAGCAGCTAACTGTTGCTCACACGCTAGCAGAGGAGATTAAAAAAGTAAGCAAGGTAGATGCTGGCAGGGAGCAGGGAGGAAGAGGGAAGGTTTACAAGCAAGATATTAATATGATCTCCCTGGAGACTCCCCCTGAGAACTCAGGAAGCAAGATGAAGTTTCATGGGACACATTTTAACTCCATCAAGAGCCATAAGTAATCACGGTTCAGGACAAAACACTTTTGTTCTCCTAGCTTACACAGACTCTGACTAAAGAGGTTTTGGCCATGACTCAAAGCACAGCTCCACACAACCTCAATAGCACTTACCACCAAGAGCTGTACTGGGCACTGGACGCAGGACCTAGCCCTGGGATGGAGTCTGCAAAGCACAAGACCAGGAATTACAGTCACTTGAAGAATGTGGGCTCTAGGTCCCTACCTAGTTTATTGTGACAATACAGTGCAGCTGAGATCCACAACTCCCCTTGCAACAAACTAGTGGAAGCAGCTGCTTGGTTATTACCACACTTGTTACACCTGCTCCCCTCATCAGGTCCTGGATCAGACCCAGCTGTGAGGGCAACCAGCTTGCAGTTGGGCTCCTATGGAGGAGGTAAAGCCCAGTCAGAGTTTGCACAGAGGTTTCCTGTGATTGACAAGAACCATACAAAGAAAAAACAAAGAACCCAACACCCCCTTCCCCCCAAAAAACCCCACACACCAAAACCCAAGCTGGTGTATCTCTTGAGTTTGGGATCCTGATCAGAAATCCAACATCTTTTTTTTTAAACAGGTTTAAGATTTTTGATAGTCACTGTCTATAACAATTTTACAATGTTGGTACTACAGCCACCTTATTCACACGTGCCAGCCAAACTGTGTCTGCCACTGATTCAACAGGACCTGCATTCAAAACGTATTTAAACATAGCTTTCAGACCACTGCAGACCAAGCCAGCAGAGGCTGCTTCTCTTGTTAACATCTAAAGCTAGCAGCCTCAGAAAGACGCTTTCCCTACTTTCTTTACTTTTTCTTTGCTAATACAAGTAATTTATCTTTTCTTTTTTAAAATAAAAATAATCTAACACTTTAGATAAACATCCTGATTTCTGAAAAACAAAGCGGACAAGCTATAATCAAGCATCAGAGTAATATTTTTTACTTTGTTTGGGTTACCATTTGAAACTATTTATTTTCTGAACAATATCTAGTTTTAATTAGTCTTTTAAATAAATCCATAATGAACAAATCCAGTCTTTTGTTTTAGTAAGTCTCACTTGCTAACGTGTTCATTAACAATGATGAAAATGTTAATTATGTAACAGCTGGAAAAAAACCCCATCCTAAATAAAGTCTGTAAAGGCTCAGACCAATCAGGATTTGAGGTGCCATCCGAATGAAATCAGGTTGCTCTCTCTCCCTGCTTTGCCTAGATGTGAATAGCAGTTACGTGGAAGCTAAGGGCACACTGTATCTTCACAAGCTCCGTGCTGAACAATGCAGCCTTTACCTTCTGCAGCTCCATGAGTTATTATACAGAAGCAAAGGATTCTTCTACCTTCATTACAATCTACCTGTACTGCTATTTTACATGCAAAAACTATCAGATACTTCCACTTTCTCATTTAGTCCAACAAAGTAAGAAATTAAGAAACCAAGCAAATTAAGAAAATCTGTTATCCAAGGAAGAATTTTTAAAAATACCACTTCTTTATCCAACCACTAACCATCTACATCCAACAGAGGAAAAAGACTGAGGACTGTCTATATGTTCAGGATTTTCCAATTAACTGCTTCTGTTTAATTATTAAACAACTACATTAAGCTTAACAGGAAGAAGATTTTTTTTTTCAATTCCAGAATAAGACTGCTCACACATGAGTTAATCAGGAACAATTTCATGTTTAAACAAGCACAACAGAAGTATTCACACAAAGAAAAAAAAAATAGTTCCTCTGCAATTCCAGTTTTATTCAATGAAAAGATTCATTGCATGATGCTGCCATGACCAGGCAGGCTTAGTGAGTGAATTGCAAATCTAATCAGTTTGGCAAAGGGCTTTATGGAAGCTGCTGTGTTGGCTTCACTGACTTCAAGTGGTTTGTTCTTTTGTTCATTTGTTGCAAACAACTAAATTCTGGGACCAGGAAGGAAAGGTCATTCACTAATTATGAAAGCGGAAATTTTAATATTCTATTGGAAAGGTTTCAAATGCAGTTTTGAATTTTGTATTCATTGTGTATTCAGTTTTCTCACTGTTTTTTCCCCATCTTTCCATACAACTAAATTTCAAGCACCCTTCCTAGGAAAAGGCAAAATGACTTGTGCTTTCTAGGCAATCAAGATTTAAGGCACCGAGTTTTAAACAATTATTCCAATAACATCATAAATTGGTAAAAGATTTATGGCACAAATATATTTTCACATTTTTATACACTGCAACTACTCTAGTGTTTGACTTGCTTGGTCATTCTCCCCACATTATTTCTGTCAGAAGTTTTCTTTCTGAAAGTTCTAAAAATCAGGTTTTGAACTTTCATATAGTATTCACATTTAAATAAGCCCAGTCTTATTTTATGTGATAAGAGGAACTATTCTAAAATACATAACATAACAACTACATATATTGTCTTCAACTGCAATTAACAGCTACTGTGCTGGGAGCTCTCTGTCTTAATTTTGTGTCTCTCACACCAGCAGTCTCAAATAAAACACTCCAAAACTATCCAAGCTTATTCCATACACCTGGGAACACAAACAACTGAGGAAGGTAAGATGATATGGTCAGGGTCACTAGGGCTGTACCTTTCCTATAATTTCTTGCATGGCACACATACATTGCTTTCTTTAATGGGGGGTGTGTGGTTTTAGTACATACCAGACAAATACTATGTTTTCCAGCATACAAGCAAGTAAACTTCTGTGAATTTCTGACTACATTTAATAAAATGCATCAGTTCCTATTGCTCAACTGCTTCTAAAGTCAATCAGCATCTCCAGGGATCAAGGTCCACTTTTAAGCAATTCAGCAACCTAATTGTCAGTTGCATCAAGGCATGATTATTTGCTTCTTGAGTGCAAATAAAGGTACACTGACTCATTTTACTGTGAATCTGTTCTTAACATTAATCAAATAAAATGCAGGTATTCTACAGAATGATGTGTTTTCCATTCAGAATATAAAGGAGTGTCTCAAAGCATTTTCATTCTTCCCCTGTGAGATATGGCAGTATTATAATCTCCATTTCACAGCAGAAAAGATTGATGGTCTACTTAGGGGCAAGAGAGTGCCCCAGTATGACAGAGGAAAGCTGCAGCAGAATGCTCATCCAGATCCAGTTTCTGGATTTTCCCTCTTCCTCTGCCTTGCCATGAAAGCCCTGCCTAAATCTGAAAATTCACAAGTTCGCTTCTGCACAGCTATCAGCTGCTGAGCTGGCATAACAGAACATAGGCACATTTGTCTGACAGTCCTCATGCCATGTTAGTAAAAAGCATGGTTCATTGTAGGTAAGCACTGTAATATCCCTCATGATGCTCTCTGACTCTCCATCTCTGGGAATTTTTGCAGTACATTGTGGACTGCAGCTGCATTTACCAGACAATAAGTGTTCAGTTTAAAAAAAAAAAAGAAAAAAATCTTCTGTTCCACTTCATCACTTCATTTTCACATAATATTTAAAGACTCCAGGAGTTCTCTCTGTTCCACTCCAACCTTCAACATGCCAGTTTTAAAGCCCTGGACTGATCATTGTTGGGAGAAGGAAATGATTTGTCTGTATTCGTGGAATACAACTACCAGATCTGCCAGATGTGCAGCAGCTAGAAAAGAAATCTGATGATGACAAGTGTTCTGCAGACAATAAACAACAATCAACAGATGTTACAAGCACTTGCTGACCAACTGCACATGGCAGGGCAGTCACCACACAGTGGGATCAGGTCACAGTACAAGCCTATGCCTGTCAGCAGCGACTGCAAGCCCTTTGGATCCTGTGTTCCTGAGGCTGCACGCCAAGTTCATTTCAGCCTCAGGATGCCAAAATGACAGCTGCTTTGAGAGGGAAGAATCAGGGTATCAATCTTATGGGGAAAATTCGCATCACTCAACAATGTGTTTTGTTTCAGGAAAAGAAGCTATTACAGGAGGCAGTCAATTTGCAGATATGTGTTAACCATTAACCATAGCCTGCATGCGGAAGCACAAGTATTGATAAAGCAGTCAACTAAGAAGGCTTCCCTAGATGTGTAGTTAAAAGACTGGCCCTATCTAGAAGCCAAAACATCATGGTGAAGTGGGAACATAAAAATACCCTACTGTAAACAACGAAATTTGAAGTACATTTGAAATAATATTCCTATAGCATTATGTAGTCTTAATATCAAATTACCACATTGTTTAGCAGCAGTTCTACTTTTTCTCAGTAAACTTCTTGTACATGCTTAGTATTACTGGGTGCATAGCCTTATTCCAATTTTGTTTACATTGTAGTAGAAGACACAGTTGTGATTTACTTCAATTTGAACAGCAGTTTTTGCTAAAGTTTGTGATAGTGAATGATGCACAGTTTCAACGCATTCATTCTGTTATTTTGTAATTTTTGCTGCATGTACATAATCATAAAGTGATCTGCTACTTTCAGCTACAGTGTCCTGCTCCCTATCTACAGGTAGTCTGTTGCTATTTGAGGTACAAAGGGAAAAAGAAAGCAGTATGCCAGAGCCCACTGGGAGAGTTATTTTAACACACACTTGATTTGTAAAGTACCTGAGTTCTTCCATCCTCTGTGGATAACATCACACGATGTATTGAAATAACTTGGGTACCTAAAAACAATCGACCATGGCTATACATATACATAATCTCTTTACAGATGCTGCAATGAGCCTGCATTCCAGCACCTCAAGCTAGGTCACAAAGGTATGTTAAGTGTCTCCACCCTATACCACAAACCTGCCCTCTGTGAATCCCTCAGAAGCTTTTCCTTGCTCTGCTGGCCAAAGGTGCTTTTTTCTAAGGGACATGGGAACTCACCGCAGCTGCAGATGGCTGGTGTGCCCCAGATGGTACGGGACTGCAGGGAAACAGCAGCTCTGACAGGGCTGCCGCAGCTCTTGCTGCATTTCCTGACATTTTTCTTTATCCAACACTTCCTCATCCTTTCTGGCACATCTGAATAATCTTTATTCCTGCAGAATGTGTACACCTTGGCTTTGCATAGACCCACACTGCAATGCTCAAAACGTATCTGTAAATGTTTACTTTAAATGGAGACTTTACTGAGTCAGGGAAAAAGTAAAAATTAAAAAAAAAAAATCTAAGTATCAAGCCTCTTTATTATTCCGGCATCACAAAACGCTAAACTTCCTGTTCTTACTACAAGGAATGTTTTACTCCAGTCAGCATGAGGTTAATAGCTAGCCAGATCTTTCTTTTTTCATCATTATTAGTAAGTCAACAGCAACTTTCAGTATCTTGCAAGACAAGTTTCGACAAAGCTCTGGTATGATTTTTTTCTGTGATTAGTAAATCAAGACTAGAACATATGCCCACACATATTCTCCACAATCAATTCACAAGAGAGGGAAGATGCTAGCAATCTCTGTTACACCATTCTTTATTTTTATCCCAAAGATCAAGATCCATTGAGAAAGAGGGGGCACAGTCTGTGAAGAAAGTAAGAGGAAGTTTCTTGATTAAACCCAAAAAGCAAGAGACTGCATTACCTTTACCACAAATCATCCTCCACAGGGATTTTCCCAGCATGGAGGTGTTAAAGAGGTAGCCACAGCTGGGAAGGTCTCATTAATAGCAGCATAGCTTAATTGGCAACACACCTCTAGAGGTGAAATGGCAGGAGGCACCGTGGTGCTTTAGGGACTCACAAGTGGACTCTTTGGCCTTCTCCAAATCTTGCAATTTGTGAAGCTCAAAGTTAGAACTGCTGTGATTTATTGAAGGGACAGGGCAAATACTCACTTTTCTTCATAGACCAATACTGAGGAAAAGTCTAAATAGGACCCTGGCAGTTTCACCCACTGCAACTCCCCTCCTTCCACAACAATTATATCATTATAATTTTCATTTAATGAAATAACAGACATACTAACTCAGAAAAAATGTTCAGCTAGCCCAATATCCTGCCTAACAGTTGTCAGCAGTAGCCACCTGAAAGCGAGTGTAATAGAGTGTTCCTTCTCTTACTGGTTCCTGTTGGCACCCTGCAGATTACGGACTTCATTTGTCTGTGGGTTCATTCAGACCACTGTATCTATTGACAGTTTCTAATTTTTTAAATCTAGTTTATATTATTGGCCTCTACAGCAACTGTGGAAACAAGATATGCAATTAAATTGTACACTGTGTGAAAAGTGACTTGAATATTCCTTATGTGACTTGAAGTGGTTGAATATTCCTTACTCATCTTATTCACGATTTTATAAACTTCTGTCATACCCCACTTCAATCATCTGTTTTCACACAGAAGACTCCTTGTCCAATTCATATCTCAAACATAAATCATTACACATTTCTAAATACTTTGGGCATTATTTGTACTTTTCTCATTTCATTATATGCCTTTTGAGACAGAATTGTCAGAACACCACACAACATTCATGATGCAAAGACATGGACTTAGAGCAGTAGCATCATTATACGCTCTGTTTCATATGGTATTCCATTCCTAATTCCTAACTTTCTAATTCCCTTTTTGACTGCTACTAAACACTGAGATGACAGCGAACTTGCCGCAGTAAGACCAGGATCCCAAATGGAACAAACTCAGAGTCTATTTTTTAGTTCAAGCATATTGCTTTGTACAGTATGGACACTAGTCTTGCTATTTGATTTCTCGGTCATTTATATAGCAAAACTTTTCTTTAGACCCAGTTTTAATTTTGACTGGTAAATAATTTTATAGAGGCAGCAAACACTGTCTCCCTAATACTGCACATCTTAGGTCTTTAAACATGGCAAACAGAATGCATCCCTCTGGTATCTCTCTCTGAAAAATACATATTCCTCCCATTTTCTTCCTTTTCTTCAGCCAGCTCTTATTCATCAAAAGGATCTTCTCTTTATTACATATCTGTTTAAGTTCTCAAGGGCTCCAAGCAACTTGAAAATCCAAAGAGGTTGTGACAACTGACTCATCTTTTTATCTACAGGCTTGAAAGAATTCTAAGAGGCGTGATGTCCCTTTGCAAACTCCATATTTTCCATATCTGCTAATACTGATCTCATTACAATTCCTATCATGTTCCTAGATTAGAAGACTGCTTCGTTTCTGTAATTCTCCCAAGCACCCTATTTCAAACGGTTCTCAGATGTGCTCCCCTTTATTCTTCTGGTACCATGACGACAAACAACAGTTAAAACTCCATTTCAGGCAAGTTCAGCAATTTTGTCTGTGCACTCCTTCAAATCTCAAGAACAGTACATCCATACCAAACTCACAATTAAGAAAATATTTAACTGATGATGCACTAAGTAAACAGGATACACACACATATACAGAATCTTTACTTCCATGCTCACAATTAATGTACTTATGCGCTGTTGGAACATGTGCAACTGCCAAACCACAGCCTAAAAACAGCAGGCTGCTATCTGCTCCTTATCCCCTGTCTCATCAAGTTGTGACCTCAGGAACTGAAGAAGCATCATGAACCCAGAAGTCACGCCTGCCCTTCAGAAGGTTACAAATATCTCCTCCTCCCCTCACCCTCCAAATTACCAGCCAGGCTGACAGTCTCTTTGGTACAAGTAATGCCAAGTGCACCTACTCTTTTGAAGCAGGCTGCTAGTAGCAACTGCCTCATTGTTACAATTCAATTGGCAGCATCAAAATCCTCTTAGAAAGCAGGAATCCATGAAAAACTCTTTAATTTCCTTGGCCCTGCTCATCTTCCAGTAATGACATCAGCAAAAAGGAGTAATTTTTCAAGCAACAAGAATTTTCTGAATTCTCCATGGTTTTCCATAGCTCTGCACTACTGTCTTCTCATCTCCTATTTCATGATAAGAATTTAGGCTATCCCTGGGCACTTGTCATTCACATAGCACCTCAGAAGAAAAGCACTTCTAAAATATTTTATGAAAACCCATGTGTCCCTTTCATGTTAAAGAAGCTGCATGACTGCAGTAAGACAACACCTAAATACTTGTGTGCCGTGTCTCCACATGCCTTCATTAGAGAGACATAACCTCAGGTGTTATTTATATAAATGTACATTCATAGCTAGAAAATTCTTGGCAGTTCCATGTTATCACACTTACAAACTGTAAATGACTGCAGACTCCTGGTTGAGCAATAACCTAATGGATCAACCTCTGTCACCACAACAGAAGGGGGTTCTCAGCACAGATTGTTAATCTCTACATAAACAGGCAGGGCTCTATGCTTTTTCTGAGATTAGGCAGGTATTTCCCTTGCACCAAAAAGGATGGCACTTGACCACTGAAGTTCTGCTGTGTTGTTACCTAGTCAACATACTTCTCATTCTAATCCATAACATCCAATGTGGCATTTCATCATAATTCATAACATTCAGAAACTGCATCCAACAGAATCAATCCGTACTTTAAGCACCACATTTCCACCTACTTGCAATGTACTGCTTTTCCACACACTGCGTATTTGACCCTTTTAAACTTTATAGCACTCAAAAATACATTTTGCAGAACAGAAGTTGATTGGTCAAAGGTATAAAAAATAACTTTATTTTAAAATCTGTAGCTCAGAAATGTAGTTTTTGCTTGTACAAAAACTGAAGATTTTTCCACAAACTACTAGTGGATATAAAAGTGGCACAGGTTTTTCAGATCTAAACAGAGAGGATGCTTATATGTTTCTAAGGAATAACAAGAAAGATGAGCTGGGACAGAGGCAACAGAAATTATTTTAAAAGCTTTTTTTTTTCACTAATTGCTGCAAATTATTTATTTTCCTGAAAACTGCAGTTCTAGAACTTCTAAAAAAAATAAGATCTCTTTAAAATGAAAATACAACCACCATGCTTTTCTAAAACCTGTTTCAAGATTTATATTTTTCAAAATCAGAAAAGGCATACTTGGAAAGAATGAAACGCTGGCAGTGACAGCACTATGGTGATTGGTTTTTGGATCAGCAGCTAAGTTTCCCTTCTCCCCCCCCCTTCCTTTTCCTCCTCTACAAAGCAGTAACTGGTGTGATTCTTGTTATAAAGCTTAATTTCTTGACTACTTAGTTTTTTTCTACTCATTCATATTATTTAGCTTGAATAATGAGGGAACACTTGGGAAAATAAATTAACAATTTAGGGATATTTAAACCCTGCTCCTGAAGATGCACATATGCTAACTCTATTACATCAGTGCTTCCAATAATTGTAAAGGAAGTGATCTTTGGAATATAATTAGGCCTATGAATAAACACATGGAAAACAGGGGGCCTAGTCAGCTGCTAAATATAGGAATTTACTCACTTTCTTATTTAAAACAAACATGTTCAAAATGAGATCTGCAGAGCTCTCAAACAAGTCCTGTGGATGCCTGACAGCTGACTTCTGGACAACATAGTCCAAAACACCCTGTTCAGAGAAATAGTCCGACAGGCTGAATGATGTGGACGGAATCTCAGCTCCTACCCAGCGTCATATCTTTTGAGCAGTATATACATTAGCACAGAAAACATACGGCTGCACCTCCCTTCCCTCCCCCTGCTCTTTCCCAAACACAACCATCTGGTGCAAAACCATGCAAAGCAGCTGTTCGGTATCACCACATGTGGACACCCCAGCCAGCACAACACTGCCACTTTGTTGTCACCTTTTGTGGTTCTTGTTGTGTAACTGTCACTCCACAACTGCGAGACGCAGCCTGGGGCCAGGGCGATGAGCAGGAAACCGAAAATGAGGGCTTTAGCCTTTCCAGTTGGGACTTTGGTTTATGCCACTATCTTTCTTTTGCCCACTTGCATATATATATTTATCTTTATTTTCTTAATATCCATCATTACTCTTTAGACACCAGTGAGGCTCAGAATGACCTCCTCTGAACAGAGCGGAGCGCTGGCCCTTTGATATTTGAACTATTCAGGCCCCTTTTCAGAGCAGAAAAGCGCAGGAACCATGCATGCTTAGCACCTAGGGATGAAAGAGGCCCTGGTTCTCCACTGCCCAGTTGCACTTGCAGATACTTAGGCCCATGAAAATGTAGTGTAAAATTGTATCATGACTGCCATTCTAAACAGGCATTACAATTAAACCCCCTCAAATGTTAAGCTCTTGGTGGTGGCACATTATTTTAAGATTAAAACAGCTGCCTATACTTATACATTATGGAACAACACCTTGATCAGAACCATTTCATCCTTCTGTCTCTCTGATTTGACCTACTGACTTCTGGAGTCTGACTGATTTTGGATTTACAGAAGTAAAACATTTTTGCATTTTTATTTGTCAACTGATCTCTCTAGCATGATTGTCCTTTGGTTTCTACAACTTCATTTGAAAGTCACATAAATGCCTTTGAAGAACTTTAAAAAATATCCGTCTTGCACTTGGAAGGCAAAGCTAGGAAGTAATACATGACACAAAAAAACCTTCTACTGTGAAAAGTAAATGATCTTGGTTTGTTGTTTCCTTACATTTCTATCCTGAACACACAGAAATACCGTGAACACCCCAAATGCCACCATGAAATGAGAACCTTTTCAGAAATTACATCTCGTCCTTGCTTAGTCTAAGGGGCCATTATTTCACCTGCAGCTACAATGAGAGCTATAACAAATAAAACATTTTCATAATTCTGCAAGGCAGAAATTAGAACAAAGTTTTCAAGTATCATAAAACTGAATTGCAAAGTATAAAGCAGCATACTATTTTGATTACTGTGAATTAGGGCTAAATATGATTTCAGCTTTTATATAAGCAACAGAAATAAGAAATTAAGTCCTTTGTTTCAACTTAAGAAGCATTCAGTTTTAGTGAAGGACTCCTTTGAGGTGATTTTTGAAGTGATACGTTGTCTTTTTCTAACATGCCCTAAAACCTTATCTTGAAACTCATTGCCTGTGAATAGCCTGTACATGAGCAACTCCTGGAATTTGTTAAGCTTGTGTTCATTCCTATTTTTTCAGCTTAACTGTCCACATGCAAGTCTCTTAGGAGTATTTTACAAGTCATTTAGGAAACCAAACGTTTAAGATTTTATGAGAGTTTTCCCTCACAGGTTAGGAAGTCAAAACTGACCCTTAGACTGAAGCTTTCCTTGAGTTAACTTTCCAATGAAGACATGATTTCTCCCCTGGAATCCATCTCCAAATCTATCATGAAAGGTCAACCTGTTACACCATTGCATAACAAACCCTAAAAACCTCTTAAAAATACAAAATGTACTGAAATAATCAAAATGTTAATTCAAACTGATTTTAGCCTGTAGCACTCAAATCTATAAATGACCATCATTAGTTATCAACAACAACGATAAAAATCAGTCTGGTGTTAAGCTATTATGAGCCACAGAGACAGAACTTATAAGAGAAACAAATCCTAGTTTGTTTTAGCAAGCAGCAATGGCCTCTTCTTTGTATTGTATTTGACATACCAGAGCCTTGCTTATGGCCATATTAAAATGCATAGACAGTTTTGCATTCACAGTCCTGTTCTTTCTGGGAGGATATGTTTTCTTTTGTATCTTGTCCTTTCTTCTTCACTATTCTGATAACTCAGCTTTTTAGGTGGTAGTTGCAGGTACTTGGCAAGTTTTACCATATTTACATATAGCTTAATATTGCTTTCATTTTCTATTTAATCTTGGACAAGCCTATACGAAAGGATTAAACCAAAGACACATTTCAGGGTGATACACATAGCTCTACTTCTACAATATTCCTGTCCTGTGAGGTTAGCTTTCAGGAACTTTTGTAAGCTCTGAATTTCATATGCAGAGCAGAAACAAATGAACTGTCATGATGCATCTCATTTCTAAGCCACGTCATACAATCCATGAGAAGAACTAACAGAAAGATAGATTTGTTTCAGTATTATATTATGAGCTCACTCCCATCTGTTTTATAGAAATAGTGGCAGGTTTTGAATGCAAATGTGTGAAAAATATGCAGTACTCCTGTGATGGATATGGCACTTCAGTGATGTAATTTTAAAAGACACTAAGTAATTAAACGTAGAGAAGAGGAAACCTGAAGGAAATTTCACTAAAGCACAATTTGAAAAGGAGAGCTCTGCAGTTTACTTTGAAAATAAATCCATTATGGTGCAATTTTCAAGGCACTTTCCCTATAATTTTCATCTTGAATAAGAAGTTGCTATGTTACAGTATTGTTTGAGAACATACCTATTCTATGCCAGAAAAGTAAGGAAAAGTAAACTGATATTTATGGGAGGTTTCGCAGCCCTTGGATCGCAGCAATACATACGAGGAGACACCCATGATCCTGAGACCCAAAACCCTTTTCATGGTTTTCAACAGAACATTTCAGATTTTTTTTTCCCCCCCTTTTCACTTATTTCATGAAATTCCCAAAGTTAAATGGGATGCTTTCTTACCTGGCCTGCACAATGCTATGGAACGCACAAAAGATTTGGCTGGAAGCGTCTGGCAAAGATCATCTCTGGCAAAGGAGTGTGACAATGCCATTTTTAAGACAGTACACAGGGACTTTGTTACTGAATGGCTTGAGTAGCAGCATGAACAGGCTTTTAAAAATTGTCCTTAGAACATATGGAGGAAGTCTGGAATATTTATTTTAATCTTATTCTGCATTTTAATCTCAGAAACATGAGAGTGGCAGGCCAAGACTCCTGGTCACAGCACAGGGATTTTTCATGAAGTTTTAGGTATTTGCTGGGTCAAAATTTTGTGTAAATTATACATCTTTTTTTTCCCCCTCCAGAAGCTAATTTTAATGCACTGGAGCTAATTTCTATTCTGTTTATTCTTAGACTCTTAGTATTTAAAATACTGACAATTGCTAACGTAAGTTAAACGAAACACACCAACAGTGTACCAGTCCATGAACAAGAAGCATAGAACACCTCAGACCTTCTCTGCATAAGTATGCTTGAAAAAGGAACACTCTCCAGGCTTGACTAAGAAAACCTGTGAAAGAAATTAAGCAGGATGAGTGAAAAACAGAGTTATGACACCCATTGGCACTCAGTGGTGAAGCAAGAGGAGAGATAACATGCAGCCACTCCTCCTCTCTGGGCTTCTTAGTCAGCATCCATTTACAGGCATCAGCCGCTAATTGCCGGCAGTGGGAGTTTCCCGCACTGTCCTTTTCTCATAGCAAACAGAGAAGACAACAAGGTTTTCAGGTGTTTTCACCCCTTCTTTCACCCTCGACCAATCCATGCCCGATTTCACATAAGAAACCTCTTCCCCTGCAGCCGCTCTGCATCCTCCCACACAAACACCCCAAAGGGGACCCCCAGCTCTTGCTTTTCCTTTCACTTTTGTAATTACTAGGGGTTTTTTCACTTCTTTCAAGACTGTAATTGAAGGTTTCCTCCTTAACCATGCCTCTCTGGGGTGGCAGACAGCCCTGAGTGGGCTGGATCCAGGCAGAGAGCAGGGACCAGCTCCACATTGCTGCAGGTACACAAGCCCCCTGGATAACTGTGCTCCTCAGGCAGCACTAAATTTCTCTCATTGCTCACCCCAGCACCATCAGCATGTACCAAAAGCAAGTTGCTGGCCTTCCCCACCCTGTGCCTTTGGGTCAGGGTGCCCAATGCATGCCTTTCCTCCCAAATGAGAGCAATGCACATGAAAAACAAAATGCCTGGTGTTCTGCACTAGTCCCAGCATAGACATGAGGGGGGCACCGCCTGGGCTGTCAGCACCATGGCTGTTCACCAGGTACCCCCCTGAGTCCTGGAGTCAGGAGGGAGGTAGTAGGAGAGGAACCAGTTCAAAGGCTGACTTCATGGTCTGCAAAGGCCGGGGGGCGGCGGGGGGAGCAGGGGATAAGGGAAAAGGACAGCAGTGCAGACAAGACCGAGCAGCTTTGATGCCTGAAAAATCAAAGCCAGTTAAGAGGTGCTATTTCTCAATTTCCCCTCCCCAGCTTTACTGAGGGCCCTGCTTATGGCTAAGAGGTGACAGCAGTCTCTTCTGAACTGAGGAACTGCTCCTCTCTGACCTCCCCCCAGCCATGCCAGCTGGGGAGGGGGAACCTGCAGGAATTGGCTGCTCCAGCAGGACCCCACAGCTGCCGTACCAACAGATGGAAAAGGCACACAGACAATCCCTGTCAGCCCTGGGCTGCACTGGCGAACTGCACTGCACAGCACTGGCCAGATATTAATAAATGCAGGAGTGAAACCAAATGCCTCTGCTTCAACTTCTTTAAAAGCCCAAATTCAGCCTCCAATTGGGTCTATTTCTGGCCGTCCATCCAACTGCCCATTCCAGCACAGGAGCTCCACCATCCAGGCATAGAATTCCTGCTGATTTAGCAAGCTCAGCATTACAGCCACAGCAAGACATTGGATTAGGCAGTCTGAGGATTTAACAAAGTGAATATTGTTGCTGGTCAAGCCATTGTGAAACACATGAAGGAAACTGCACTTACACAGCAGTACCTTACCCACTAGCACACTCCTGAGGTTCTTCCATCTCTGTCTGTCCTCCAGTCCTACTCAGTAAATGCTACTTCATACCTGATACTTGCTGACTCCCCTTTCTGCATTACAGAAGTCCCTCTACCTGTTGGCTTACAAAACACAAGACAACAGATCTCCTCTGTGAGTTTTCAGTCAAGTCTGAGGTCAGGAAGGGTTTGGATGAACACAGCAGCCTATCTGCGAGAACATGCACATAACCACAAACGCCATATTAAATATGCACTAAACATACATGTAAGGCATGGGTCCTTGTAAACCAACAGATAAAAAACCAAACCCCTCAACATAACAAGGATTTATGGAAAAAGGCTCTATTGCTTGTAAAACAGAAAAAGAACATTCTAAAAACTGACAACATTTCCCTGTTTTCTGCAGCATAAGCAAAGTTTCAAGTCTCCTCATGAAACTCTGCAATAAATATTCTTTATTATTTTGCCACCTTATTAGATATTTTGGGGACTGAATTACATGAAATGTTCCACATATAATGTCTCATTAGCAGATATGAATTTTATCAAACTCCAGCACAATCCACTGCCACATGGAGGTAAACTCTTGCAAACCAAACACAAAAGTATTACTGGGATGTAGAAGAATCACCATTCCATCTGATACAAGAGAAACCCTGAAAAAGCTTTACAGGGAGAATAATCAGTCTTTGCAATTGTTTCACTCTTTAGAAGTTTTGAGTTGCCTTGTTTCCTCTCAAGTGCCCAAAAACTCTAGAGGGGAAGCAGTTGTTTCCTGCATACCAAAATGCTTTGTCATTTACCCAAAAAAACCTGCCTGAAATAGTTGCTAACATTTGTTTTCCCCTCCTCTCCAAATAAAGATGTAAAAAAAGTTGGTCTGTCTTCTCCATCCTCTCATTCACCTTTGATGCTGATCAATCTGCTTTCAGCAGCCAGCATTCCCCTGGACAGCAGAAGGGGACATGTCTTGAATTTCTAATTCACGTTGCAACTGTGAAGTCACTCCCTCCTCCCACAACTACATTTAGCAGAACATGCTTATGGGTCCCTCTGGGAGAGCTGAATAGCCTCTTTAAGGAGTGGCTAGAGCCACAAGGACAAAAATGCCACTGGCAGGAAACCTGTGATGCAGGAACCCTGTTACCCTGTTATCGGATCTCCAACATGGGTGTCAAGGGATGATGCAACAGGGACATTCAAGAAACTGCTCTGAAGAGAAGGTCAGTTGATCTCTTCTCAAAAATCATTGATCTCCCAGGGTGGTGCATTAGCAGGTATGGCTGTTCTTCATAGAGATTAAGAACATAATGGAAGATGTCAGTAAAAGCTTTTCTGAACTCCCAAGGGCAGCTCTGCACAACCTCTCCTCACAAAGGTGGTGGAGGCTGCCTCTCCCCATGGCATCCCTCCATCTTACCACATCCTTATTTTGTCCTCACTACTGTTTTTCGTTGTTGATACTAGATGTACTCACCCATTTATACACCTTTGCTAGCACCATGTGGCAAAGCAGATATAGCCCTTGGAGCTCCAAGGAAAACCCTGAAGAAAATGCAGCAGAAATGGAATAACCAGGTACCTACTGATGATGAAGCCCCCAGGTGCTGCTCTTCCACAGACCCGAGATCTCACCTGAAGTATTCTGTTTTTTATTCCTCTACTCTTTCTCTGTAGTCTCACTGTATGCAATGCTTATCCAGCTGCACCCATCCCTCACACTAAAATAAAATAAAATAAAATAATAGAGCCACAGCAGCTGACCAGCAGGCAGCCACTTGGCCATGCAAGCATGCAAATTTCTTGGCAGAGTTTGGATTTTAGCACGCAGTTTTACTAGCACAGAAAGGAATTGTAATAATTCTATAAATGGAGATTTTCCAGCAGTTACGAGGAACTGCTGGCTGATGTCTTGGGACAAGGACAAAGCACTTCTTGCAGTGGTCACATACAGCACCACTGCGGAGGCTCGGGTGGCTTCAGCACAAAGCTGATAATGAGCTTGTGGCAGTGCAGACGATCACACACGGATGAGCATTCAATTACTCACCCTGCGGTTAACACGCAGTGAAAGCAAAGACTATAGCCATGCAGGCCTCCACGACTTTCATTTCATAATGTGCCATTAAATCTCCATCAAATAATGACAGCTTTGTCCCACGGGCTGGGGATGAGCAGGGGGTTGCTCATCTCATTTTACAGAGCCTGCAGAAACCCAGCTCAGGCTCTCGCCTGCAATGCTGGGGCACCACTGCCTGCCCCAGGCAGGACCTGAAGTGGTGACTTCAAGATTAAAATATTCCTACTCCATTCCCTGCCCCCAGTATCCTCCCAGCCTTGTGGACCAGAGGTAGTTAACTGCATCTCAGCAGCCTCCGAAATAAAGAAATCCCCCTTGAAGCCCTGACATATAGACTTCTTTTTTTTTTTAAGACCCAGTTTGAAGGATTAGCATTTTTATCACACAGATGTGAAACATTAAGCATAGTTAGTGTGGGAAGCTTTTTGTAATGGAACAAAACTATATCTAGTACTCTTGCCACAGCCTGTGAAGCTACATTTAAAAATCAGTTCAAGGAGACTCATGGTTAAACATACCATCAGCAACAGCTCTGCTTCCTTGTGGAGATAGGCCCTTAGGGAAAATAGCATTTTCAAGGATGCTTATGTGTCTAAATAGGCAGGTACATTCTTTGGAGATTTTCTTTGGGACTGAAACCAGGAAAGAGCTTAACTACCATTTGCAACAAGCTAAACTTAAAATCAAAGTTAGATGCCCAAACACTTAATCCCTTTTTAAAACACACCCTGTGTCTGTTTGCATATTTAGGCACCTGCATATATTGAAGATACACCGTCTCAACAATGTTGCAATACCATACCCATGGACTGTATTCTTAAATAAGTAAATTTCTTACTGTACTAAAATCACAAATCTGAAGACTGTGTTCTCACCAAAACGAAGATGAATACTAGAAGATTAAATATTACTAACAAATCAGATTATTATTTTTTTAAAAAAGAGCATTGAAAAGAATCTTTTCACTGCTTGAAAAGCAGATTCTTTCATTTACTAGGATGTGATTTTCTAAAAGTAAAAATCATATTTAAAAGAAAAAAATCCACATATATTTTGCCTAGGTCAATTCCTTTAGAGTTAGTGCAAGCCATCCTTTAAAATTCTCTAAGCTTTGCTATAAAAAGTATTTGGGGATGGAGCTGTCAGAAGTGTGACACACCTGATTCACTTAGCTTCTGGGCATAACTTCGACTCCTAAACTATGCATTAGCGGAAACAGCTTCCGTTTGGTAACTGTAGGTAGGCTGCCCTTGCTCTGCTTTAGAAATAAACCCAGGCACAACTCCGAACTGTAATATTTGGAACCAAATTCTGTGATTCACGCCTGTTGTTATTTTGTGACCCACAAAAATGCAGGTGCTTACACCAACCTGTGCAACTATTTCAGCATAGTACTTGAAAGGGGCAGGGACAATGCAGTAGAAGAAAAAAAAACAAAACTAGCATTTTCAGCTATTTCAGTCACTGCAACTGGAACCAATTCAAGATGAAAGCTTTCAAGGTACCAAATTTTTCGACAGTACTGGAGAAAGGAGGTGGACCAACTGACCTGGACATTGCCATGCAGAACCTGCCCACGAGCTTCTAAATTTTTAAACCTTAAAAGAGAAAAATGAGTACTGCAGCAACAGTTACCATCGGAAAGCAAGACAGTTGCTACATTCAGTTTTAGAAATTAATAATATAGACCATAAACACAGGACACAGCAACATTTATAGAGAACAGCTATACTGAACTCCAGTCCTCTAACTGAACCGGGGTACCCTTTCTGAAGACAGAAAAGTGCCTTTAACCCAGCCTGAAGCAGGATCTCAGTTTTCATAGGCATGGAGGCAGCGTTGGGGCTACTACGATTACCAAAAAAGAGGAAAAAAAAAATCTTCAGCTATACAGTTAGAATCTAAGCTCCTCAAGTTTTTCTGTGCTTCTGATTGGAACCAATCCAACACCTGCAATGTCATATGGAAGGAAAAAAAAGGGACACAGGAGTCCCATGTATGACAATCCAAAGTAGAATCAGCAGCTTCCCCCCTAAGTTTAAGCATGAAAAGGAAAAAATAATTAGGTATCTGCATAAATATGTTTTGTTATTTGCTGATGTATCTTTCACAGCATCGATGATACTTTTAAGTAATAATATTGTAACAATAGTTGTAGAACAAATTTGTGACTAAACAGATAAAAAACCCTACATGCCTGGGAAGCACCCAGCAGCAAGCATTTAGGGAATGGATTCCTTGGAACTGAGCATTCATAATCTAGTGCCTACTGTGCATTCACTCCCTTCAATTGCTATGGTAATTAGGTTGTCTCATGTTATTGTGACCTACAATCTCTCTATGGGGACACTCCAGGGGAGCTCTGGGTCCTAAATCCACTAATTTCACATGTAGAAAGACCCAGGCATTATAACAATGCTGAATTGATATGCAGAACATTCAGATAATTTTAAACACTTGAATCATTGTCCTTAGATATGAAAAGATCAGGGCTTCCTTCAAGCACACATTGTGCAAATTCACTGGGTGTGTCACATTACACTGAGGGGATGTTTGCTGAAATGCAGCTGGGCCGTGCAAGTCGTAGTTGATTAAGTGGAAAATAAGGAGCCTCGGGCACAATAACCTTCAGAAACCATGCACAAAATTTAAGCTGAGATTTACAGCAAACTCTTCTGGTCGTTCTTTTTCTATGCTGATAGAAAATAAGGCAGTACACCAGACTACACAGGTTAGTTTCTTGTCTAAGTTACAACCTTCTAGCTTCTGGCTTTAGCAATATAGTACCACTTCAACCAATCCTAGTAAACAGTCCAGGCAAAGCTACAGTCTAATAGTACCATTATGTGAAATAGTTCCTCAATGTCTTAGGAGTCCTGCAGTCCAGGATGATTTAATAGCGTGGGCTTACTCTACTCATACATTATAGCTCAATGGGTAATCATACAGAAACTCTGCAAACAAGTTTCCAGTTTAGGGCAGAACATCAAACCAGATCAGATGAATAACCTACAGTCTAATTCTGTATGAGAAATTTTGGGGATTTTCTTACCATGTCCTTTAGTCAAATCTAACCAAAGTACCATTTCTTAGAGACAAGCAAATATTCCCTACAAATTTCTGGACGTTGACAGATGATGTCCAGAGAGCCTTGCAGCAGCTGCTTTTTAGGACTCACTAACCCCACGTTCCCAGCCCTTCTTCACCAGCAGCTTAAACCAGCAGCAGCCTGGAGACTGGAGAAGGGAGGCAGAAGTACACCTCCCCCATCCTGCCCTGCTAGAGAATGGAAAGAAAGAGGAGGGCAAGACACCTAGAGAGAGAAATGTCAAAATGCCTCAGCAAGATTTGCCAGATCTTCCAGAGCCCTTATTAATGCAATAAATTGATTTTTGGGACAGTTGAAAAAATGCAAATCACTGCCACAGTGAATGCTTAAAACTAAATCCTATGAGTTAGATTGAATACAAAGTACGTACAGGTTCTCCGCTGAGAAAACTGCATATATTTATCTTTTTAATTGAATCTAACCATATAAAAATGATCCTGTTAAGTAGATTAGAAATTTGATGTACTGGGCCCCCATGTGGTTTGCCTTTAATATTTGTGCACTCAATTACTGTTTTTGAAAAGCAGAAATTACTCATTGCAACCCTAATGCTATATTTATTCAGGATTTAGGCCTATTTTAAGATTAGACCTGACTTAATTGTACCAAACTATCAGCAATGTTGGAGTCAGACTACTGAAACTCATTAACACGGATCGGCCCAATATCTGCACTCTGGAAATCTGTGAAGAAAAAGAATATACTTCCTCTTGCTACTGCTGGATAAAATTAGAGGATGTCTGGGGAGTCTGAAAAGCAGTTTTATCCAGATGCTCCAGTAAAGTATTTATTTTTTGATGGAAAAAGTTAAAACATGAAAACTGTTCTAACAAAAAAAGATGTATGACAGAGGGAAAAATCTCAGTTACATCTCCCTGTATGATTCACAGGGAAAAAATTAACTCCAACAGCAAGGAAGTATTGCAAGAGTCCACATTATAGACAAGGAGCTGGCATCAATTGCTACACACAACATGCATTAGGAAGAGGTGAACAGTCAGTCACTCCCACTCCTTTCCTTGCAAGAGATTCACAGACATCTCAAATAGATCAGCAGAAGGAAGGGCTGCACTTCTAGTGCCTAAGGCAGCTCCTGCAGAGCTCACCGGACACTGGCCACGTGAAGGCACGAACAACCCTCTCCTCTCACCACCCAATGCCTCCTTCAGTTTCATCACCAGTTCCTTCACAACAGTAGTGCTCCTCTCAGCTTTTGCAAGACATGGAGACAGCTTTAAAAGACTAAAGGAAACATGGTCAAAGGACCTTCAGATTTCTATTACAGTATCACTATTTCTGCATTTATGCCTCAAATGTCAATAGCAAATTACATCTATATGCTTTCTAAATCACTCATCAATTTTCTTTGTCTAACCATTAGCTAAGTAGGTATATGTATGGACACCTACTTATATTATTTCCAGCCTGCCTCTTCCTCACTCACATTTCAGTTCCTAGGGGGATTCCCATCACGGTTTTTGGAAAAACCTTCTTACACATCATGTTAAAGCTCTTGCAGAAATCCCAGCCTTGACCTTGTTCTAGGTAAAAAGTACTGCAGAGATTCTGTGCAGTTGCATGTGGTTCTAACTCTGGAGGTTTGCAGATTATATCATTTGTCTAGTGAAGCTGAAGTGTTACCTTAATTTGTCAAAAGAGATTACAGAATAGGAGCAGCAGCTACAAGGACAGGAAAAGATACAATTCCTAGAAAAACATTTGCTTTTATCAGTCAGTAAAACAGTGCTATAATTCTGCCTTATTGTCAGGAGGAAAAAAAAAAGTGAGACGATAGTTCCTAAGAGTCTAGCTGGGTTTCCTACATGTACAAAATGACCATTGCTTGTAAAATCAGTGTTACGCATAGATGAGCGCAGGATAACAACAGTCACCATAGTTGTCAGTGCAACACAATATATCCTTTCATAATATAGAATAAAACCTAATCTAGAATAAAAGCCTTAGACTCTTAAAAAAAAAAAAGCATCCATAAATATATAGCTATAGGCACTCTGGACTTCTCTAACAGAGGTGAGTAATGAAACAAGATAGCCAGGTTCAGACCTTGCTTGTGACAACTATAATACTGTTATGCATCAATTTAAATTAGTTTCAAAAAACACCATGCCCCAATTTCCCAAATTTAGACCTTTTTTTAAAAATACATTTTTCTGAGGAATTGTGTAGTGTACTTGCACCCAAGTTCTGTAAAAGAAATGTAGGCAATCTTCCATTTACACCATACAGACAGCACTGTGCAGAGTACCTTAAAAATAACAAGAAAAGGCATATGTAATATATCTTTTTGTCCCCAACACACAATGCCAAGGAACTCCTCTGTTGAATTACAGAAATATGGCATTTTTCAGAAAATATCTGTAACACAGATAAAAGATGCAAATGTTTCTACTATTATTTGGTTTGAAAAAATAAAGAAATCAACTTCGAGGTGTTAGTTTCTACCTTATACAGAACAGACAATGCCAAAGAGTCCAGAGACTCCATTACAAGGTGGTTGTTATCAAGAAAGAAGTATTCTAAAAATGTAGAGGCCTCAAATGGTTTGTTTTGATTTTGAAATAGACAATCTGTCTGAAATTCTCGCCAGACACTGAAGTGGAGCTGAAAAACCTTGTCTTGAGGATTTATCTTATATGCAAAATAAATGTTCATTGTGATATAGTTCTGTAAGGTATACACAAGTCCTTTTTAACCACAGTATTTTCCAGATAAACACAACCACTGTGTTTATAATGAAAATTAATTCAGTTATGTAGATAGCTCAGTTCATAAAACATCTGACAGAATAGAAGAGGTATTTGACAAGCCCTAACTAGTAGTTTTTCCTCTTTATCTTTCAGGTAATTTTGCTTGTGAAAGGAAAAGCAATGAAAAGTATATGCAGAAAGAAAAAAACTGCTTGGAAACACAATCCTTTCCCACAAAAACAGGGTGCAGTTGCAGGGATCAGGCAGGAAATCAAGCAGAAAAAACCTGCTTACTGATCAAATCACCACATAGCTAACTCTGGGTCCAGTGGTGCTTACTTTAATATAAATTACAAAATAATCTCACCCTTGTTCGACAAATTCTGCTTGACACAACAGAGGGTCAAATCACACAGGTGTTCATTTCCAGGTGTTTCTCATATATTGCCATTACCTAATTATTCATTCACCTAATCCAATGAGGCTGAGTTAGAGCCAATTGCCCTCATTCCTCTGAGTTCTTTTAAAAACCTACCCCATATTTTTCTCTCTATGCACAAGGGACAGTATCACAAGTCTCTGAGAGAATAATGTCTTGCACAGAAGCAGTTGCCACCTGAGCCTCTCTGCACTCAAAAGGAGCACAATGCAGAAACTGGGAAGAAAAGCACAAATTTGAATGTGTTCCTATGCTCACTAAACTTTAAAAATGAGCTGGATTTTTAAGGAGACGTTAGCCACCTTATTTTTCTTCAAACATGTCAAGACAAAGAATGGATTTGCTGCTAATGACCTTGAGTGTCTTTTACTGCCTAGTAAGGTAATTATATTAAAAAAAAAACAGAGCAGAGGAAATTAGAAGGCATGTTGATGTTTCTATACCAAATCAAAACAGTAGCCAGAATGATGCAGGAAAGCCCCTTCAGGATACATGCACTGAGAAAGCTATTGTATATAGCATACAAGCAAAACCAAACAAATGTTCTAAGTATATTTTGGCTTTTAATAGCCAAAGGCTATCCCCACTGTGGCTGTACCCTCATGCACCACATACACTCTGTAAAGCAGAAACCCCTCTTTCATGTCAGACCCTAAAAGAATATTATAGCTAAACATGCAGTTGAAGTGAGGAATAGAAATGACCTCCTGGAGCCCCCTGTCTCTGATAATCTTGGAATGGGTAATAAAACTCTTCTGCAACATGAAATCTTTTGCATGAGCTTTCGAGATGTGAGCTTTCACAAAGTCTTTTGGAATGGGGTATTTTCTGAATTTATATCACAAAGCTACCAGTTAGTAGTCATGGTTTCTGGTAAAAAGCTATTTGCCAGCTAATATCCCAAAAACATGACTTTTGGAGCTTTACAGGATATATGCAATCTCTGCTGAAATAGTCCTAGTCTCACAAGTATACCTCAGCTGGCAGCTGACGCAGCTACTGCTAAACACCCCCCCAGAGGGGTAGCGGGGCTCCTGAAAAGCTGTACAGTGTAACATGTATAGACAGGGCAGGCCTACCATCCCTACTTGTATCCCGTTCTTGTGGTGTGAGCATGAAACCACTCTTGTAAAAGAAAAAGCCCATGGTATTCTTTTGCTAAAGTCTGATGTAAAAGATGGAAAATAATCTAGACAATTAATTTTAAATTAGAAGAGATTTAAGTTAGAAAAGTGTAACCCTTTTGGGATGGGGGAAAAACAACAAGTTGCCTTTCAGCACCAGCTTAATGGCATGATCCCAACCCATTTATCCCATTTCTCTGCTGTACCTCCAGAAAAACCTACAGCCTGATGGCATAGGCAGCAGGGAGACACACGCTCTACAGTACGCAGTGACCTGACTGGAGATCCTTATTCATTCAAGGCTATGCCTGCCTGCCACAGCTAATACAATATCACGGCCAGTAATTTAATTACACGAAGACCAGGAAATTCAGAGAGTGACAGCTCCCATTCTCATGCATAGGTCTTATCTCAAGCATAAACTCAGCATCAAGGACTGTACGTGCACAAGGAGATTTATTGCTGCAAACCTATGTATCTGAATGTAGCAGTAACACAGCAGCACTCTGTGCTGAACACACAAACACAAGAGACGCGTCTCAATTTCTTGACACAAGTGGAAAAGCAGAGAGCAGCATTTCAGCCGCTGCAAGTTGCCTTCAGCAGCAGCAGGCCAGCTGGAATGCCATCCACACTTCCCTCGTGTTTGCCCCACCATGAGACTCCCTCCTGCCCCTGCTCAGGTCATCTGGACCCTCCGACTCCTCCATGAACTCGAGTGAACTCGGTGCAGGCTGGTGAGCAAGCTGTGCATGTCCAAGTTTGCCAAAACCAGTGACCTACATTTAAGTAAAAGATCTCTAAGACAAAAGGGGGGGGGGAAGAATCAAACTGGTTTGATTAGTGTAGAAGATTGATTCTTTCTAATGAACATAGGCCCTGCCAAGTGCTGCACTGAAAGCAGCTGACATGTAGCACAGACAACAACAGTGATCTGCAAGCGGAGCAGGGACAACACAGATGGGAACATCTATATCAAGCAGCTACTCCCCAAAATAATCTGCTGAAACACTGCTGTGCTAGCTGCTTTATGAAATTATGCTTTCCTCCCTTCCCCTGCTTCCACAAGCCTTTCTCAGCTCATGAGGACCCTATTTGCCATGCTACACAACAGGATCAGTTGTTTCAACTTTTCTATTTTCCTAATTCCAAATGGCTTCAGTCGCGCCTCTTTTGACTGACCTCAACAACGTTCTACTCAAGACTCCACCCTCTTCTTCTCCCCCAAAAAAGTAACCAAGTAATCTGGCTTGACATCAGTCCAGAATAAAATCAGAATAGTGAAAACACACAGTAGTTTTAAATGCTGCTGAACAAGTGTTTTCTGTACTTCAACCTCTAGACACAGCAACAAGGAGAACATGCATTAAGTGAGCTATGAAACAACTGGTTTTAACACTGTTAGTCTTCCTAGATTTACCACTGATGTATTCTGTGATCTCAGACAAATCTTTCAGTTTGTACTTCAGCTTTCTTAACTGTGAAATAGGTATAATGCATGCTGAAGTGTCTTAGAATATTTTATAAGTTTCAAAATTGAAAGAGACTTTAAAAAGACTGGCTCTAAGTACCAACTATCAACTTCACACAATGCAGACTGCACTACTAAGGGGAAAAAATATCTTGACTGTGTAATCACATTTAGGACAATGGCTTGTATATATGAGCTAGAGCAGTTTCAAAGGAAATGTCATTTTTTTTAAACTACATGTGCCACAGCCATATTTAATAGAAAGCCATCACAAGTCTTTTGGTGCCATGAGCCTTTGTAATAAAAGTATTTGCTTTTGTACTAGGCTATAATGGCTCTGCAAGAGCTGTCAGGATTTATCACATCAAAATGCATGCACTAAAAAAGGAGTGGTTGCCCAAAGGTTTGGTACTTTAGACATTAGACTATTTCATTAATAACACATATTTGTGCATTTGGGTTTTGTGGTTTAGCTTGATCATATTGTAATATTACCCATTCTCTTCAAGAGGCTTTTGTTGTGGCACTTCAAGAGCAGATCCACAAACAACACCACTAAGTGTTCCAGAGCAGCCGTATGAGAGTGGCTCAGGTGCCAGGAGCCCCATCAAGCCCCAAAGCTGCTGTGACGTCCAGCACAGTGGGGAGTCACTCACAAGCGCATCAATGCTAGTTGAACATTTTGTGTACAACCTGATTTAGTAGCAAGCTGAGAGCGTGAAATCATGCAGTGTCCTGGGCTCAGAAGAACTGTTAACTGACGACAGGGTTTTCCACTGTGAGGTTGTCCGAGATACCAGCAAAAGACATCTGACAAGTATTCACTGACCCGTGCAGTTCCCAGGGATGAGGCCACATGCAAAGGTGTTTGCATCCCAGGAACCAGCATAGCTTAGTAACTGCTTTCTGTGAACATTTATCAGGGCAAGATCATTCTCTATGACTTTCCAGTATCTGGTTTTTATTCTGCAGAGTCCTAGTTGAGAAGAAAAAAAAAATTGATTATGTGCTCTCTATATTTTCTCTTAGATGCCAAGAAACGCAGGATCTTGAGTGACAAATAACTGTCTTGATGAATAATTAAACCATCCTTTACTTGCAGCAACTGAAAAGCCTCCATGTGACTGTTTCTCTAAAATAGAAAGTAAAGTTCTGTTTTACAAAAGGATTTAGACTCAACAGTCTTTCAGTGGGAGATTATACTGCAAGTAGAAGAAAAACTCAAAACAACCCACCCAACAGTTAAAGAGAACAAGACTTCTGCCTTCTGAAACTATACAAGAATGACTAGATATGTCATTACACGAGTTGTATGTAGAACTGTGATCCTATTAATTGCATCGATAGCAAAGACTGTCAACACACTGTTTCAAAATATTTCAAAGCAAATTAAGATATTGGTAAATCACATTCAACTTGCCACTGTCACATACACAGGTGTCTTGAAGTTAGAAACCCAGAATTGAGGAAATCTACAAGAAAAGTTATTTGAATAAGAAGGTTAAGTTAAGAACTCATAAGTAAGGGCAATGTCCTGAAATAGCTGAAGCACAAATAGCAAAAGGCCAAACATGGCTGGTTTTAAGTAGAGTACAAAACCTTTGAAGTCTGTCTAAAGCAGCAAAAGATGAACAGATTTCTGGGGGAGCAGCAGAACAGAAAGCACACATTTCTATTGAACTGTTTCAAATTAGGGGTGTTGTACAATTTTCTACGCTGTCTGACACTACAGGACTCTGTGGCACTGAACCCACAGAAAATCCATCCTGTCACGTTACAATATTGGTTGTCTCTCCTGTTGAGTGTGTTGGCCCACACCATTAGCAAGAATTCACAGCAACATCAAACCAAGATCAGAGCTTTGTTGCAAGGAAGATGCATTGCTTCAAGAAACAAGAAGAGGTTAATGCAAGATCTTCCATGACATGCATGCCAGATCATAATATCAGAAGAACAAAAGAGAGATAGTCAAGCACTCGTCTTTCCTTGCGGATATTCTCAAACAAGAGGCAACATCTTAATCCCCCTGAAAGTCAAGCAAGATTTTTGCTACTGATTTCAAGGAATCAGGACCTTGGTTTCTTATAACTAGTAGTATCTTCTGTGTCCAGTAAAGAAAAAATAAATAATTATACACCAGATCCTTATTATATAAAAAGCTGTTTTACACCAGTCTAGCAGTGTACACTTCATGCTCATTTACAGTGTCACAAACCTGAAAGAGGGCACAGCCCGAAGAGCCAGGCCCAAGAGAATGCATTTTTCCCAGAAGTAGACACTTTGATGAAAATAAAATCTACTACTCTCCTGTATTAGAAGATTGTAGCTATGCAGCTTTCAGAGTCAACTCACATTTCTTTGTATGTTAACAAGCTGCTTCTTTTCAGCTAGCTGTGGGTTTTCCTTTCTCACAGTTACCAATGGGTTGTCCCAAGGTTAACAGCCAGCCTTGGATCATCAGCAGTGTATTGAAATGAAAGTGTTCATTGTAGAATACAAATGAAATCTATAGCTGGTAAACATACACCAGACAGACAGACTGAGAAGCCGAATCTGGGTGCATGACATACGTCAATACTTTGGCAACACTGCTGCTGCGTATTTAAGTTTTCTTTCACAACAATTTTTTGAGTTTGTTTTACAGCTAACAATCTTTTTACTACAACACCTACTTCCCTAAAGTGCTGAGGCCAGTGAAAGAAACACCTTGCAAGGGGGCTTGTGGAAGAAATGTGAAGCATTCACATATTCAGCTTCAGAAGGGCACCACAGAGTCCAGTATCTATCTTCCTAGTCTAAAACTATGGAAGGGTTTGAATCCACATCTGAGCTTTGTGACAGTTCTCAATTATCTGAGTGCTCAGATAATGAAAAAAACCAGCAACAACAGCATAAACAGTCCTCCCAAGCTTAAGTGAGTTAATAACATTTTCCTCAAGGTTGTGCTGCTTTCCCTCTGCCCCCGCCAGTCCTTGGAGAAAACAAAAAAACGAAGGCAGGAATGTGTGAAAGAGTTTCAAAAGAACTTAAGTTCAAGTTTCAGTTCAAAGATTTAGGTCACTGCTTATCACTCTCCCTACTGTGCTTTGATTTTAAATGCTTAAATATTTTAAAATAAGGCCACTTACCACTTGTCTCTACTGAAAATTGGGAGTAACTTGTTCTGCAGTTTGAGTAACAGGCTGCTGTAAGCAAAGTGCTGCACATCCTGCTATTTATCTCAAGGTCATGCTGAATGTCACCATCAAACAAGTGATTTGCTCCATGTTTAGTTTAATATTATTTCCCAGTGTTGTACTTAAAGTTTACTAACAGTGTTAGTGGAGCACAGCACAGAAGATAGCCTAAACAGAAGCACTGTACTGTCCTAGTCCACCAGTTGATGAAATTGGATTTTTCCCCTACAATATAAATTAACGAAACCACATTTTCAATAAAACTAATGACAAAGCAGCTACATTCCCCTAGAGGATGAGATCCAGGACAATAATTCCTGGGTTTTATTTGCCTTGCCCCTGCAATTGGAGGGGAGAGTAGATTGAAATGGTGAGAAAATATGCTACTATCTTCCCACTTGGCTTGGTTCCAGCTTCAGCTATGAAAAAAATGTCAGCTTTTTGATGTTCATGTAAACATTAAAATAGACTTTTAACTCTGAATGAGATTTCAAGTGACAAAACATATGCAAAATGCAATTTCAGAGAAAGGAATTGAAAGTTTGTACCCAATGCAAGTCCTGGCCCTGCTAACCAACAAGCGGCTGAGGAAAAGATTTAGGTGCAGAGTCCTATGAGAGATGAAGCTTGGTAATCAGCCGTGCTGGAAGATGACTCAGCTAAGCAGCGAGTCATCTAAGCAGAAAAAGAGAAAGCTAAAGTACAGTTAAAGTTCTTTATCAGAAAAGGCTGGCTAGTGGGAGTTTTTGTCCTTGATTGAAAACCCTGGCAATTTGCTGAGTTTGTAAATACTCTCAAGATAAAATACTTCAGCAAATGAGAAAAAAATTTGAAGACAGTTTTAATCTATTCAAAGGAGAAAAAAAAACCAAACCAAACCAAACCAAACCAAAACAAACCCAAGCAAACCAAGAACAAAACCATGGACTTCAGCAAGTTCCAAGAAAGAAAGAATTACATAGAAGAAAGCAAAGTCTTTAGGAAGGTAATTTAAATTGTTAATACTTTTTATTTTCTATGGGTTTATTTTAAACCTCATTTTTAAGTGTGCTTTTGTAGCCAATAATATGTAACAAACAGTGTTAATAACCAAACTTCTTCCAGCTGGTACCAGACAGCACAGGGATGCGGCTTTGCTGTTGGGCGATTTTGCTCTCCCTTCCCAAATATTGACGATGTGCCTGCTAATATACTAAGTGATGTGCACTGCATGTGTGCAGCCCAGCCTCCCTGGGCTCAGCTGGCAGCCCTTCAGCTTCCCAAACTACTTCTCCACTGTCATTTTACCAAGCAAATGCTCCTGTGCACTTTAGTGAGATGTCAGAAAAGTGAACTCAGATTACAGTACCTTTAGCAGCTGTTTAAATTCACTTATTTCCTTACCTGCAAGTGATGTCTAACTCATACCATGCAGGACTAGCGTATGTGTATAGAGGCATGATACATGAGGCATGATACAGGCTTGAGCTCAGTTTAAGCTCTTTATACAAGTGTACCCCAACATGTGCCAGTCCGTTGAAACAGATCACCTGTTAGTAAATCCACTGATATCCTGGGTCAGACAAGTTTTCTGGTGTGAATTCCCAGTAAGCAATAGTTATGCAGAAACTGTCCTGATGAAGTATCTCAGCCATTTAATAAGCATGCTGGGTACATGGCTATCACATGAAATTTAGTCTATTAGTCTCACAGGCTAATTTACCGGAAGTTTAAACAACAAAGTAGGTAAGGTCTGCAGGCTTGCTTCATGACTCAGATTGCACTCACAGAAAAAAAAAAATCCAAGTCATACAAGCAGACTCTGACCTTAGCCCTGAGAAAGCTCAAGAGTGCTGAGCATACTGAAACAGAGAATTGCATGACAGTGTTTCTATCATGGTTTCTTGTACTAACCAGAGAAAACAGATTTTACAAATGTTTCAAGCTCCATGCTAAGTGATGTAGCCAACACGTGTCCCCAGAGAGCTGCATGGTAAGGACTCCTGAGAGAGGAAGGGCACAAGGAGGCACAAAGCAAAGGGGGAAGGGGTTGGGCAATCTTGTAACATGCAGCCAGACCATGAAGATCCACTCCCATAAGAAGTGATGAAGTGGAGCAGGATTCAGGAAGCTGCCTTGAAAGGCCGCTTCTCAAACATAGGAAAACAAGCAAAAGCAGCCTTGGGAAGTCCAGGAGTGTATGACAGACCCAGCAATACACTGATCTGGTATACATCTCTCAAGACGTGCTTTATGAGAGCTTGACCAAAAAAATACCTCTTAAAATGCACAGGTTTTTAAACCAACATTGTGATTTGAAAGCCTGAGTCACATACTCCAAATGCCAGGAGTTGGCAATGTTTCATGTGTAGGTAACTAAATAAACACACAAGTCTTGCAGGACTTCCATACTTTCCAGATATGAATGATATAAACAGCTAAAATAATTAAAAAAAAAACCTGAGCTAGACTCTAATTTTCAAAAGTGTGTACAAAAACAGTGACATACAATTTGCTTAATGTTACTTACCACCTATAATTTCATTTATGCAACACTGATTCATCATTGCATTCTTAATTTTTTATGAAGATCAAAGGAAAAAAGACCCCAGCCTTACTACCAAAAGAAATATGCTTCTGTTTGCAAAGGTCTATCACCAAGCACCATCCTACAATATAAGTGACTTTAATCCTTTTGTTTTCATTGCTCTTTGCACACAGGGGGCAGAATTTAAGAGATTACTCCTTATTTACAATGAGCTAAAGCAGAACACACAACATACTTAAAAACTGAAGTGAGTCCTTTATCCTTCCTTGGACATACATATACAAAACTGTGAGGGAGAGAAACATGTACCCTATTGTCATCTATAGAAAGAACTGTGGAAAAGGATTAATTGTTAACAAGGATAAAACTGAAAAGGCATCACCTGCTCAAAAAGAGTCCCTTGGGGAGACTTCTTTATAAATATATGATGGGAATAAGATAGACAACACCTAGTCATGGGATGTATGAAAAACTGACTAATTATACCTTGTTCCAAACCACTGGTTATCATTACTGACATAAATCACCACAAAAAGGCAGCTTAGCAAGTCTTGGAAGACAATAAAAACACTACTGAAAGAAACTGGCAGTTAGAGTTAGCAGAGAATGTCATGTCCAGAAATACCAGATGCCTTTACAAAAATAAGGTATGTTTTGCTAAGCAATGCCTGAAAAGTTTTTGCAGCCAAATGGAGCTTGATCTTTATTTAACAGTTGAGCAACAGAGGTCCTTATTATTTAATTAAACACTCATTCCAACCCACATTTATTCAAAAAGCCTAAAACGAAGTGATTTTGCTGCAAGGCAAGTAGGTTAAATGGAAAGAGTTTATTCATATAAGGGTAGGAGCCATGAATGAAGCAATGATTTTACCCTAAGAAGCTTTTGCTGCTAAACAAGGAGTTACTGTGGAACATGAAGTCCAGACTAGCTGGTTAACAAAATGGCCCTTTGATTTGAAAACCATTTCTGCACCATATTTATGGAGGGACATTTTGCTCATTTTGATTCGTGGTCACTAGTGCTCATGTCCATGAGGACGGTGTCCCTCTATCAGGCATAGCACATACACCAATAATTCTTAGACAGCACCTGAAAAAAATCTGATTTGATTTGGCAGGGAAGCCGTGGACTCTTCAGTTATTCCTTTTATTTATACACTAGCCCTCTCTCTATTAAAAATATCAACACTTTCCCCTTTCCAAGCAGTCACATGGTCTTCAAAAAAACACAGAGAATGTTTTGCAGATAACGTGACTAAGTAGCTGCCTTGGAAGCCAACAAGCCTATTTCTCCAGGCGCAAACACTGTTACTTTTAATGTCCAAGCCAAGCCTCAAACTGAGTGCCCGATTTTCCTGAAATCCCTCATGCTGCAGCTTGAACTCATCCATTGTCTTCTACCTTCGAGCACCAGCCGTCTGGCTGTGCTTCAGGGGGCAACCAACTGGGCTAAGCCTGTGGAGGGCAAGTGGGTGGTGGGAGCAGGCGTCTGCAAAGCACTGCTGGATCCCTGACGCTGGCTGGGGAGTGTCTCCCTAAGACCAGCTTCACCTGCCAAGGCACACACCAGTGTCCTTGCACAGCCCCTTCAGCTCACAGCCGTGGCTCCCCTTCAGAGGTTTCGGTGCTCCTCCAACTTCCCACCACACAAACAGGGAGGAGAGACCTCTGGGCATTTGCCAGGCAGCAAGTCCCCTTGTCCACCAGGTCTCCTTGCCCCTGTTTTCCCCACAGAGTCCCTGTCACAGAGAGGGGGACATAGCAGTCTTTTGGGGGCTCTTGCCCCACAGTGCAGCAGAGCCCTGCACAACTGCAGATGTGTGGAAACTGGCACTCTTTGGTTTGGGTTCAAACCCAAGAGAAACTCCATGGATCATCAGAAACAATACCAGACAGACAGTAGTGTGCATTTTAGAGTCTCTAATGAGCATAATTTCATTAAGCATACAAGACCTAATAAGCACAAAAAGGAAATAACCAAGCACTGCTAGAACAGGAAACACACCAGAGTCCTGCCTAAATTGGAGCTGGCTGGGAAGTGAGCTATTGTCAGGAGCCCAGTGTTACAGATGCTCTGATACTGCTGACTACCGTGAGCAGGCATGGCATATTGAAAAAAAACCCCAAATAAACAAGGAGTCTGATTTTCTTATTTCAAGGGAAGCAGCTCAGAAATAGTCTAAATCCTAATCCTACAATACACCGTTGTTCCATTGAAGTGGATGGAAATAGTAACATGTCAAGTTAAAGATGGCCTCATTTATACCTAAGTATAAACACACACATGTACATCTCTCTAGATGCACCTCTTAAATTTGAACTGGGGATACGCATATATTGCTGAAGGTGTTGTAAGTTAATTTGCACAGGGTACATCCTTACCTTCATTTTTACTTCCTTTATGGTCTTCTGTCAAAATGTTACATTGCAAAAAGGCAACAAATTTGCTTTGACATTTGTAGGGATTTTTTTTTTCTTTAAGTCTGGAGAATGGAACTGAGGATCATTTTACTGTCAATTTGTATACTCAGCTACAATTTATGAATAGTACTGGACTTGGGTTGATTCTATCTACAAGTCAAAATAAACGGACTCATTCTACATAATTTTCCAAGTGGCAATGGTATTCCTTGCCTGCACTGGATGTGCTCTCTTCTAGGAAAGCACTTTCCAAAGCATTCCCATCCCTGTTAATGTAGTTTCAGTTCCCTGATCCCAGCCATCCTAGAAACTCGTGTGTGTCACAGCACGCAGATCTGTCCGGCTTTGAGCTGAAACCTTTGGGCAACTTGCCCACATCAGTTCCTCTTCCCTCTAGCTCCTTGGGAACTGAGCCATTTTCCTTTACTGGCGTGACATGGCTGAGAGGCTACAAAACTCCCGACGGCAACAAATCTGAGGCCTCCACTAAAGAAAAGGTTGTTAAACATGTTTTTAAGAGAAGGCACAGGTAGCACAGCACTAACTAAATACTTAGTAAACCTCCCCTATCATTTACCTTGTAGTACCATGTCTCATGGCCCTTTTTTCCTATTCTGACTAAGTCTTCACGCTAAAGAAATATGTTGGTTTATATTTTGTGTACAATCTAAGTAAAAAATTAAACAGTAATGTACAAACATATCTGAGCAAATAAAACCATAAAACTACTTATACTTCCCAGCATGAGTCATTGTGGACATGAGAATTTCAAATAGAAACAAAGCAACAAAAATGAAAACGTGCCTCCTGAGAGCTAGGGTAGCTCACTGGTAGTCGAAAGGACACCTTTTACCATTTAGAAATCACGCTGGTTCCATCATTTAAATCTGAAAACTTACTGTGCAGACTGTTGGACATGCAGGGAAATCAGATGTAGATATTTGTTTCTTTCATGTTCCCAGTGTGAAATAGCAAGGCTCGGTGATCAGAGCTTCATATGGAAGGCTTATTATGTAAGTGACAACTATAATATTCAACTGAATAGAATGATAATATAATTCAAGAAATCTAATTGCTACTGTGCAGGAAATTAAGTTTCTAAAAATACACAGCAAAAGCTGTCTCAATCACTAAACAAAAATCCACCTCCTTATAATTTTCTTTCATTTTCAATTTTATAAAAATGGCCTTAACTCCTCCTATAGACAGCAGCACTAAACTAGTCAATCAATCATCAGAATCAAACACCACACCTGCTGTCTCCATTGTTATTCCTTAAATAAAAACATAGCTACAGGAAAATATGTACTGACTAGAAACCACCAGGAGCACATTAATAAAAAAACCAAAACAAAAAACTCATGACACATTAAATACTTTTTGAAAACCGTCAATGAAAATTATTCCATCAGAGGAGAAAGAAAAGTTGCAAAATTTACAAACAAGATATGTTCATTCAGTGACAAATAAAAGTCACTTGAATGTAATATTTCTCTGAAAAAAAAAAAATGGTCTTAATAACTCTTTACATTCATTATTGTCAAAACACCTTGCCAAGGAAACCAGTATCATATCTTACTTTAGAGATGGTGAAACTGGAAAGTCCTCAGCAATATCAGAAATCTGCAGATCAGTAGAAAAGCTGGGAAAGGAACTCCTATCTCTCATATCCAGTGCACAGCTTTGATTTTAGACCTGACCTTTGAAACAATACAGAACAGATCAAAAACCAATTTCTAAATATTCTGTAATAATATCAAACATTGAATATGGACCTTTATATTCCCGAATTTAATATCTTACTATTTTCACCCCTTAATCAGACACAGAGAAAAATCACCTAAGGCAAGGAAAGGAAATATAGGAGTATTAAATGAATTTTCTACCAGTATGCAAGTTAGTGCCCTTTCCAGATGCCAACCATAAATTAGAAGAATCATGACAATCATTAATCAGCTGTGCTGCTCTCCTCATCTGTAGGTTTAATGCTTCCTTATTGATATGTTACCATGGACCAGATTCAACTGAGAAAAGTGATAATTAACACACAAGTCCCTGACAATGCATGGGGGGTTTCTATTTCTTTATGGTAATAAAAGGAGAAATTTTCTATGCAGATGCACCAGCAATTCTCCCAGTGCCTCCAACAGGAGTTAGGAGTCTGCATGCCAAAGCAGTATATCTCCAAATGATTTAAACAGAACTTGAAGGGGAGATGCACTCCTGTATAGGTGGAATTAAAGCTAGCACAGGAAAGACACGGACCTGTTAGAGGGGGTCCAGAAGAGGGCCACTAAAATGATCAGAGGGCTGCAACACTTCGCCTGTGAGGACAGGCTGAGAGAGTTGGGGTTGTTCAGCCTGGAGAGGGCTGCAGGGAGACCTTAGAGCAGCCTTCCAGTACCTGAAGGGGGCTTGTAAGAAAGGCGGCGACAAACTTTTTAGCAGGGACAGTTGCGACAGGACAAGAGGTAATGGTTTTAAGCAGAGAGAGGGTAGATTTAGACTAGGTATAAGGAATATATTTTTACAATGAGGGTGGTGAAAAGCTGGAACAGGTTGCCCAGAGAGGTGGCAGATGCCCCATCCCTGGAAACATTCAAGGTCTAGTTAGGCAGGGCTCTGAGCAACCTGAGGTAGTTGAAGATGTCCTTGTTCTTTACAAAGGGGCTGGAACTAGATGACTTTTAAAGGTCCCTTCCAACCCAAACTATTCAATGATTCTATGAAAGAAGGCTGCGCCTCATTTTGGTTTTGTGGGATACGCTTGTAAGACAATACCCAAAACATTCCTTGTTTTACACTGTGTGACATAACCATATAATTAGGTTTTTTTATCGGTAATCCTTTCTTACAGAGATCTATCTAACCCCATGCAGTTGCACGCACAAGGGCTTGTGGCTTTGTGTGCCAGTGGCAGCACCCAGGGAGGGAGTGTCCCACGCTGCAACGAGGTGAGCATCTCAGGCTCTCACAGGGACCATCGTGCAGGTCCCCACAACCTCCCAGCATCAGGGACTGATGCAGCCATTATCCAGTAGCATGTGCAACTGCAAACAGCATTTGGCATTTCGACCTCAGTGGGCTGCACTGATCTTTATTTCATGGTAACAGTAGAAGACTGTGCAGAGAAACAGCATGTACAGTACTTTTAAAGTTAATGGAACCTCAGTTTATGAGTCAACACAGATATAAAAAAACATTTTTACAATCTCCTAAACCTGCCTTTTCTTGAAGGAAATCCTGATTGTATAACTACATACAAAATCATCTTTTCAAAGTTTGCCACGTATTTTTTTTCCACATCCTGGCAACAAAAAGGGTATTTCCCACTAAAAATCCTAAACTTCCGTATTACAAAATCATTAATGCTTTACTGCAAGGCACAGTCAATGGGATAGCACAAGAAATGGACAATTCCCCTCCCATGAAAAAAGCAGTACCTAAATATCCCAGAAAACATTTCTTTAACCAGCATTGGTTTCCTAAGAGCAACACATATTGAAGATGGGTTCGCTTTAGCATTTTAATGCAATGCAATAATTTGAGATAAATGGAACACCACAGAATATCTAAATCTTCATTGTATTTACCTCTTAAGGATTTACAGGAGGCCAAAAAACTTGCACTGGCCTGATGATTTGCTGTAAATAATGTGGCAGATCTTTTTTAGCCAAAGCTTTTGAAACTATGCTTTATACTTTTCCATAAATATCACAGCAACTACACTGCAGGTGCTACCTGGCAATGTGTAATGCGAACATGTTTAACTCTACACAATTCTTTTGAAATAATACACTGTAGCTGGACTCAACACCAGCTCCCTTTCCCCATGACTCCTCCATCTCTAATAGTAGCGTGTTAGACCAAAGGATTGCACATACCATCAACTAAAAAGGAACAGGTTATGGGAATGTGTCAGTTCCGCTGGAGGATGCACAAAGGCAGTTAGATTTAGACACATTTTCTTTTGATGCCATTGAAGGCTCTTATTCAAAAAACAAATCCATGTATCACTTCCTGGCCCTGCTGCTGGGCAGAGTATCCTGCTAACAGGGTGGAGCATTAAATTGTTCATGAAAAACACTGGCTGGCAGCCAGTGGAAATTTCGTGTTTTATGGATCACACTTCTATCTACCATGATTCATCAGCTTCAACAGCCACTGGTGATGTGTATATGTGGCATGTGCCATAGGATATATTTTTTACTACAGTAAAAATTGCCTACAATATACTTTGTCCTTCCTAATATGTTTAGTCTTGGCTTAGCTGGAGGCAACAGAAGGTCCTAACAGCAGCCTACAGCTATTTCGAGGGCAGTTACAAAGATGATGGAGCTAACTCTTTCCTTAGTAATAAATAGTGTAACATGGAACAACAAATTGCAACTGGAAATTGAGGCTTGGGAGATTCAGGCTGAATATTTGGGAGGAAAAAAAAAGGAAAATCTCCAGCAGGAGGTCATCCTGGAGAACCTGGAAAGGGTTAAATCATCATCCTTGGAGGTTTTCAGGATGTAGCTAGACAAAACTAGAGCTGGCCCACTGGCAATCATTGTGCCTCGGGAGGGATGCTGGACTACTTGTCCTTTCCAGCCAACATCCCTATGACTCCACAATTTTATGTATCGCCAGTCAATGTTTCTGATCAGTCTGACTCTCCAGCCTGAATTGGAAAGTCGTTCCTGTCTTGGACTGTGTGGAAAATCCAGACATGTTTAGACACCTGCAAGTGCTACAAGATACTGCAGTGTGCATCCTCAGAGTACAACATACTGGCCAATAAATATAAAATCAGGGTCTCAGGTGTTAGTCTGCAAAATTTCCAAAACTTTGAACCAGACTAATCAAAATAAATGAGGTGCTGAAATAAAGATGACTGGCAACACTTTGTTCACCTGACATAATGGAAAAAGCCACAAGCTTCTACAAGCATCAGCCTGAATCTGTGAAATTAATTTCCTTCAACCAGCCTTGGAGCCAACCTCATCACCCTTTGCTCCAGATTACAAGTTGGATTCTTCTCACCTTCCCTAAAACATACATGCATTTAAAGAGGAAAAATCACGCTCAAACTGAAATTTTCCCTGACACATTTTTCACACTGATGAGGAAGCACAAGATCAGAAAAAATGTATGTCACTAGTACACAGAAGGTACTTTGATATTATAATAATGAAAATAATATTAGCATAGGTTTAGCATACGTTTAACACAGATTCTTGGTTTTCTTTATATTTAAAATTTAGATTCTCTCTCCTATCATCCATTTGTTCATTCTTCAGGGCTGGATGAGGACATGGAACCCCAACTAGAGTACATCTAGTTTTGTAGTGACGCGCATAGGCAGCTTCATGTTCTTTTAAACCCAGTAATCTTATAACTATGTGCCACTGAATGTGCTTTCTGCTGCTGAATGGACTTTCTTCAAATGCACGAAGACAGACAGGCGCTGTGTTCTGACTGAAGCCAACAGGAGCTGACAATCGATTTAATTTGAAGACGGATTAGGACTTCTGTGAAAAGCTTACATATAGGAAACCATGTACTGTAAAAATGTAATCCTTTAGGGAAAAAAAAGTCATTTATAAAAATCTTCCAGTGAATAAAGAAAATGCACACTATTGACTTAGGTAATCATTTAACAAGCTTGACAGCTGAAAGTAAATAATTCTTGGGCAAAGTTTCTAGGATGAAAGGCTTGACCTGCACTTGAATCTAAGAGCAGCAAGCTGATTGACCTTATGATACTGTGGTTTCATTTTAGGAGCTGCCTTCCCGCGCCCCCCCAGCTTTTTTCTGAATTGCATTAATATTTCATGACTAACTGTGCATACCATAGCAGACAAAGAGCTAATAGATTAGTAATGTGACCTGCTATTTATTTGAGGTGCCCTAAATACGCAATGAAAGAGACGCTGATTTTTCTTTAGAACAATCACGAAACAGAATATGGTTGATTCTAGAAACTTTATCTTTACTTTAGCTGAGCAAATTGCAGCGGGTGGAAGCATCAAAAGGTAAGATAAGAATTCACATCTGGGAATGAAAGGAAATCAGTGAGTGATACAGTCACACATGATAGAGCACTCTGTCTTAACCACTGCAGTAAAACACTGAACTTAACTGCATTACCTAGAAACCTTGTTTATACTGCTTCCGCTAAACTTCAACAAAGAATTAAAAAGAAAAATAAAACCAACACTACATCACAAACATTGAAAGAATAAGTGATGTAACATTTATACCTTAGAAGTATAAAAGAGCCTTCAGCTGCACAATTTTCTTTCACAGATTATGAATGTCAATTAAGATTGACAGGAAAATATCTTAAATGACATGCAAAAGTTGCCTGTAAAGCAGTTCTTGGAAATCATCTATAAAGATCAAATTATGATTGAGGGATCTTGCTAGTGACAAACATGAAACTGTCAGACAAAGCAAAGTGGATTTGGATAACTAACTATGCATAAAATGGAGACTTTATACATCTCTTTCCTTCCTGTCCTCAAAACAAGAGCCACTAAGGAAGACAAGTGAAGTAGTACACTGGCAAGGAAGGAAAACATTTAACTATTAAGCCACTTTTATGCATTAAAAAGGTACACAAATTATACAAGTACACTCTGAAGCAGAAGAGAACACGTAATTGAGACTAAAATTAAAAAAAAAAAATCAGTGTATTGCAACATAGTGTAGCCAACATCCAAGTGTAAAAATTAATGAACAAGTCCAGATCAATAGCAATTGCCAAATAGAGTGGCTGGAAAATACTGCACTGCAACATACAGAGACCCACTTATGCATCAGCACAGACCCACGGTTGATCAGACACTTTATAGCTTTAGGTACCTATTTTCTGCTCAGAGTGACATGCTCTGAGGTTATGATAGCTGCACTCTAGCCTGTTAGTCTTATTAACTGCTGTATGCCCCAATTGTTATGCTGTAGCATTTCATTTGAGATTGGGATGTGTCAGGCACCCCATGTTCAAAATGTATGCAACCGGAGACTAAATGTATGCAAGCGTGGAATGAGTCCATATAGAGATTGAAATTCTGGATTTGGTGAATCTAGTCCACACCTACTTTAACAGAATGTACACAGTTAATTTTTGGATTTTATTGACAAAAAAATAGTACTCTTTGTCACCTTCAAATAACCCTTCCACAACATCAGTGATCAGTCCATGGTTTGGAAGCCATCTACAGTCCTAGGGACAATTAAGTTCAGGGCTCGTTCCTCCTTCTCCCCCATCACTTCTGTCCACACTGAGTTTCTTTTGAAAAGGGATTTTTGGTAACCTGTGCAACAAAAGATCTTTCGTTACCTTCCAATGCTATGGAAGCAACCTCTTCAGTGTCTTTAAACTTAAACCGGAAGGGTGGCTTCCCAGCTATTGGGAAGGTGAACAGGTTAAGGCAGGAATTAAATCTACTAAGAAAGGAAATTGCATTACTAGACTTTGCTCTCAAGCACCTCTATTAGCCTACACAAGGAAGCAGCTGAGGATACTCAGTAGTAGTCATGGCAAGTAACAATTCTGACATTGGTTGGTTGGTATTTGAATTGTAGCTAAACAACAACAACAACAACAAAAAACAGTTACAGGTAAAAGGACCTGGGAATCTGAAAACAATTTGGTTACTACAGAAGAAAACTGAGATCAAGCAGTGCAGAAGGAAGCACGCAGTCCTGAAACCTTCTTCAAATGTGTACAGGAAAGAAATGGTAAGAGGCAGAGAGAGGAGCTGTCAGAGTGGGGATCGTGCTGGCTCTACCGAACAGGCTCTGTGAATTAAGGAGTTCGTTTTCTCTATCTTGCCTTACTTATTTCCTGAACATGGACAAGTCATTTCACTTCTCTTTCTCGTCTCTTTTCATTTTGTAGAACTGGTATTATACCATCTCTTGTGTATTTCAAAGGCACAGCAGAGTGAAAGCTGGAAGGAAGGAAGCCAAGGAAAGAAAGAAGTCAGACTGACCCACTCAGCAGATTTGTACAATGAGGGAAGGTAAAGCTATTTATTTGTATGCCAGACTGCTGTGGATCCTGTGGCTGGCTGGAGCAGGAAGCAGCCAGCTCACAGGCACTAACATGCTGGATGCTTCACCAAACCCATCTGAAATGACAATACTGCCATGATTAATGAACATCTCCAAACACCACACAAAATAGCTAGGGAGAGAGAGAATAAAAAACTAGATGAAGGAAAACTCTCAAACTGTCACAAAACCAATCTACTAGAAAATATACATCTTGGATGAGAAGATGGGTCATTTGTTTCCCTTTGGGCATTAAAGTCTTTAATCAAAACAAGACAAGATTTCTCTGGAGCAAACTCTCTTTCTGGACAGAGCAAGATGACAGCATTGTGTGTCATATTTAGAAAACACAGAAGATGTCTGTCCCAAAACCAGACCATTCACCTTTTTCCCTGGCAAACGCCAGCAGCACGATACCTCAGCAGCCCTTGGTGCTCAGTGTGCTGCAGATGACTGCCATAAATCAAGCAGCAGCTCAGCTTTCACCACTGCCCATCAGTCCTTCCCTTCTTGCAAAAGCTACTGACTCTCACAGTTTCTGTAAGGAAACAGCCAAGTAAACAGTGAGTTTCTTTTTATCGCCAAGGTCTCTCTTGAGCCTCTCTCTTGAGTTGTAACATTTGGCACTTCATCCTTCAAGTGTTTTTACCAATGTCTGTTCTATATCTGCTGGTCTGGTCTTGACCATAGGAACACATCATTAAGCCAGACTAATTTTGGCTGTTAGGAAAACACCTAAGCGTACGTATATGCAAAATTTCAGAGAACAGTGCTCCTCCAAAAACAAACAGATCAGCTACTCAAATTTAGAGTACATTGGTTCACTAAGTAAAACCTCACCAAAATCCAGGACAGCAAGAGGTTTGTGCCACAGCAAGTCACAAGAAAGTTTCTATGTTGTCTCAATACATCAGCACATTTAAGCTGCAGCTCAAACCTCTGTTGACAATAGAACTGTTTAATCATATAAATGAACCTATATCAGACTGTAGCAGTGGTAACCATTACAGTTAACACCACGATAAACACTAATTAATCCAAACACTTCCACAGTCCCCTTCAGCTGTGAGACTCAAAGTATTCTACAGGTGAGGGTAACAACCCCCTACTTTGCAGGGAGGAAAACTGAGGGGCTGCAGTGCAACACCATTTGTTCAACAAGGAGCAAATGCAGGTCTTGGACATTTCACTGTTATTCCCTAACCTTCTTATTATGGTCTAATGGACCATTAGACACACTACAAACAATTTGGAAGTTTGATGGTGCTTCCAGCTTTAGTGGCTTCAAAAGCTTCAAAAGATCCATCGTACCAAAGAGGCATTTAATATCTCAGACCTCAGGACTGGCTGAAGTGTAACTCCTGCTGATGAGAGGACCTTAAAGATGTGTGTAATAAGTCAGCTGTGTATCAAACAACAGGCTCTACTCTTTGGTTCTTAGCTGTTGAGCAGTAAATAAAAAATAATGTATAATGGCAAAACACCTTCCATGGGCATGCGTCCAACTTCTGCTCCAAAGAGCCTGGAAAACTTCTAAAAGCAGCTCAAGTGAAGAGAGCTATGTGTCAGGAGTACTCTGCCAAAGTGACCCAGCTATGTGGTTGCCTTTGATCGCTCTCACTTCTATTGTTCTGCAAATATGATTGCATCAACTTGCCTTTTATCTTCTTCTATTTAATCTGCACTAATGTGTTTGCAACATAGCTGAGGCAAAATCATAAGCCTACATGTGGATTCTGGATCACCTTGAAGTACTGCTCTGAAAGCATTAGCATTGATTTCCAAAAGAATATCTTGATAATACAAGCAGGCAGCAAAAAAAGACATAGGAGACATTTTTCCAAGCAACTAACAAATTTTTCATCTCAGTTTCAGTGCAGAGGTTCATCAGAAGGCAGAAGGCCCCCTAGTCTCCATCCTTTATCCCATGTCCCACTCACATCCAAGCACTGGTACTACCCATGTTATTAACACTGCATTTAAGTTACTTTCTGGTAAGAGAGTGCTGTCTATGGCAATGCAATAGCAGAGCAGGAGGAGATGGACAGTGCAGGGGGTAAGAAGAAACACTAAAATGTTTCCTGCAATTGTAGCAGGCACAACCAGCAACTCTTCTTTAAGGCAGTACCCTTCATTTCCACCTTGTGACTCACACAGGGAAGGGGTGGGGAAAGCCAGCAACAAATGCCCAAATGCCCAGAGCCTGGAAAA
>VZTO01009101.1:24460-39117 GCA_013400615.1 Syrrhaptes paradoxus | reverse complement strand
GGGAACCGTCCCCATCCCAGCAGTAAATAGTCACAGGGCTGCAGAAGAAGACAAGTGGAGAGGGACCAGAGCCTGGGGTCCGCAGGAAAGGGAAAGCCCTGTGCCATGAGTGTGGCTTTCACGGGATGGTGCTGTGCTTTCCCAGCACCCTGAGCAAACCACCCCGACCTCCTGGATGAAGAGGAACCAGGAGGCACGGGCAGGCAGGGTCTTTACCTGAAATAACTTGTAGGTGTCCATCTGGGAATTCCTCCAAAAAGGGGGAGGTAAGACATGCCTCCGCTGTCTCCACACAAACGGGGTGGTGGGAAGGTGATGGTGATAGCCCCAGGGAAATGCTGGACAGGGTGGTGGGTCTTGAACATTCCAAGGGTAGTCGAATTCGGGGAGTATTTTGTAGACCTGGGAATAAATCCATGTGCTAGGTACAAAACCTACCCCCTGCCCAGGAGCCACCATGGCACCGAGTCCCTGTAGGGGAGGTCCAAGCCAACGTCACCTGTAGGGGAGGTCCCGCCACCGTCCCTGCCTGGTCCCTGGGCAGACTCACCGCCTCCGTGTTGAGCTCAGCCTCAGGCTTCAGGAGCAGCACGCTGCGGTCCACGGCGCGGACGGCGCACAGGGATCCCGGGGCAGCCCCCAGCTCCAGCCGCAGCGCGGAGCCAGGCAGAGCCCTGTCCTCCGAAAAAGCCATCTTCACCTGGGGAGGGACAGGGGCGTCAGGGGGCGAGGGCAGGAGGGACAGTCACCTCCCGTGGAGGAGCAGGGCCAAGCCGTGGACACAGAGGTCTCCTCTAGAGAAGGATAAAATCAGTCTCGAGAGTTTGGGATCAGGGCGTGGGTTGAAGAGACCTTGGAGCGGGATGGACCTCCATGGACGAGCCACGGAGCGATTCCCCATCCCCAGCAGCTCACCTTGTTGGGGAAGCACTTGGCCACCTTGAGCTCAGCGCTGTCGGCCACCATCTCGCCATTGGGCAGCACCACGTAGCACAGCACCTTGGCCATGGGCGCCAGCTCGGGGCCGATGGGCAGCCCCAGGGAGAAGGAGCCTCTCAGCCCTGGGGAGTAGGAAAGGAGGGAGATGAGGAGCAGGGGTGGGAAGCAGAGCCCTGCACAGCCCGTCCGTGCCTTGGGACCTACCGGCCTCTGCAGGCAGCTCTTTCTGGAGAACGGTGGCAATGGTCCCCTTGGCCAGGACCTGCAGAGGAGGAGATGGGAACAATGACACTGATGCTTTGTGTGGAACACAAATACTCTGGTGGAGGATGGACCCAAGGGCGAGAGCGTTGGGATGGTTTGTGCCCAGTGTCCAGCCCCCACATCTCCCATGGGGGTCCAACAGTGCCAGCAGACACCTCTACTGTAGGTCCCTTAGTCTAGCCAGGACACATTGCCCATTGTCTCGTCCTCAGGGACACGACGGAGAACGTGTGTGGACGCAGACCTTCACACAACCACCCCAACACTTGCTGCCCTCCCTCCCCAGGCCGGGGCTCACCAGGAGGACCACGTCCAGGCTGTTGGGCTCAGTCCCCAAGGCCTCCTTGCTGAAGATGTAGTCCACCCAGAGCTGCTGGGGCTGGCCGCAGGGCAGCTCGCTCCCCGGCCGGCGGAGCTGCAGGAAGCTCTTGCTCGCTGAAAAGAAGGGGCTGAGATGCTGGTAGGCTTTTTTGTAGATGGGTGTTGAGCTGTCTTTCTGGGCGTCAGCTGCCTCCTTGACTTGACCCTGAGTGATGGAGGCAGAAATCAAGATGGTGAAGCCATCGAGAATCCATGAGGCACTGGTCCCACTGGGCACCATTGATGGAAGTTCTTGGCTTGGAGAGGTGCCCAGCCCCCTGCTCCTGGAGAAAGCAGCACAGGGACCCCCAAGATGGGTCACTTACAGACAGGGACACCATGCCACTCCAATCAGAGGTCTCCAGCTCGAAGGAGGCTCTTCCCAGTCTGTCTGTCAGGAAGGTCTGTCTCGTGTCTTTTCCTTGCTGGCTAACGATGAGCAGGAGCTCCTTCTGCGGCACCGCGGTGCCGTCGGCTCCCTGCAGCAGCATCTGCGCCGGGAGGGAAGGGGAGATGCCCCAGGTTGGGCTGCAGCCGTGGGGCAGAGGGCAAGGGTGGGAGAACAGGGCTGGGGGGGGGTCAGCGGGAGGAGGACTGGGTGCAGTGGGGTGCAGGGGACTCCCCCGTTACCGTCCCAGTGTAGGGGATGCCGGGCTTGTAGGAATCATCCGTATTTTCGAAGGTGACAGTGAAGATTTCGGATGAAATCTTGCAGCTCTTGGTGTTGTTCAGCTCCACCCCTGCGGGGAGGGAGTGGGGAGCTGAGGGTGTTGTGGGGGGTCACAGGCACAGGTTAGCTGCTGCCAGCTCCCCCGTTGCGGTGCAGAAGAGGTCCCTGGACATTTTAGGCTTTCCCTCTGCACCCGGCAGCTTCAAGCACAGGTCACACCTCCTACAAGAGGAGCAGAACCTCTACACGAGGTTTTAGACCTAAAACCAGGGTGCAGCTGGCTGCAGGGACTTCAGAAAAGGCTCTTCACCAAAGCACCCAGGGAAAACCTCTTTTTTTCCCCCAAAGCCAAGCCGGTGGCAGTCGTTTCCAGTGTGACCGAGGTGGTGGGCGAGGAGTTAGCTCAAAGGACGGAGCCACACCGTGAAGGGTGACACCACTGCTTTGTGTCACAAGAACTCAGCTCGCTGCTAGCCAGAGCGTTGGGAGAGTTGTTGGACCTTGGAAAGGCGGTTTTGCCTCCCGGACATTTCTCTGGTCAGAATTAGAGGTGTTGCCTGGCTGACCCGGCTCATGTCCCCACCCGGACCCGGTCCCTGCACTTGTGCTCCTTGAAATCACAGCATTGCTTTTGGGCTTCCCTGGAGAAGACCAGCACCCCCATGCCACGTGCCTTTGGGTGCACGTGGGGATAAATGCAAAACCGTGCACCAGCGGCAATGCCCGTCCCCAAGCGGAGAACACCGCCGTCCCTACCTGTCCCATCCTCCACCAGCGACGCCTGGACTTGCAATTCCTTCTGGTACATGGAGCTGGTCAGGTTGAAGGCAGTCAACGAAACCTCTGTTGAAAAGCAGCCGTTCTTCTTGGTCTGGAGGGAGTCAACCCCATTAGCAGCAGTCCTGGGAAGGGGCTGTCCACCAGCGCCCACGCTCCCCAGCTGTGCTCACCTGCCCGCTGATCTCAACGCAGTTCTTCTCTTTCTGTGGGGCACCGTCAAGTCTGCTCAGGAACCCGATGTGCCTGAAGGGCTGGCACACGCTGGCCTGGACCTTCGCCTGGACGGGTTTCCCGTAGGTGTACCTGTCGGGTGGAGGGTGGTGAGGATGTTCCTGATCATGTTGGATCCCTCCATCCCCCCCTCTTCCCAACGCAGCCTGTTTTGGGCTCACCGTCCACAAATCTCCATCTGGAACCTCTCGTCCTTCTCCAGCACCATGGTGGGGAGGTCAATGGTCACCTCGAACTTGGGTAGCACTGATGGAGAAGCAAAAGGAGAGAGGGTCATCAGTCCCAGCACAAGGACAACGGTGGCTGGGTGGCCAGTGGGACCAAGACACACCACCCACAAGGACACGCCAAGGTGGGGCTCCCACCCCCCCGTGCACCTCCCGGTCCCCCCGTACCGTATTCCTCCACGCTGAAGGTGTGTCTCTTCCCCTCCACCTCGATGGTGTACGTGCCCAGGGCCGGCTCTGCTGCCAGCGGGAGGGACAGGTCCACGATGCCCTGCTGTGGGGTCACCTCCTGCCACTGGGCGATGCGGTTCCCCATGGGATCCTGCATGGTGACATGTGGCATCACCACTCTGGAGACCCCAGCACCCCGGGGACCCCAGCACCCCGTGGTAAGACAGCCATCGGCTGCGTTGTGCTTCTCCTCTCCCAGCCACGCTGCCTTCCCAAGCCCCCACCGCCCAGGAGCCTCAGACTGACCTTCAGGACCACGAGGGGCAGCTGCAAGGCAAAGAGAGGATGGTTAGAGACGTGCAAAGCTTTCCTTGGGGTATCACCAGGGTGGGAACATCTATGGGGCTGTGGATGGAGTAGAGCGAGTTATCTGTGGGATGCTGCGAACTTCCAGCCTTTCCGTTTGCTTTGGGATTGATTCTGAGCCCCTGGGTGGCTCTCGCTGGGATGAGCCTGGGGCACTGCCAGTACAGCATGGAGAGGTGGCACCTCCTGGGAACCTCATCTGGGAACCTCCCGCATCTCCAGAGACCCAGGTGACTGCTCAGGACTGAACCCGCCTTTCATCCTGGCATCTGATGGCTTGGTGGATATCAACAGCACTTTCCCTGCTTCCCACTCCCCATCGCCATGTCCATAACCAAAAGTTTAAGTGGGCATGTTCCCACGTCACACGTGCAGTTCTGTTTTCTCTTCCCTTAGCCTGCTGAAGCTGGGTGAACACACAGGGCATCCCTGCCCCTGGGGAGCGCAGCCACCCGGGAGACCTGGCTGGGGCAAGATATCCAAGGGGAAAGGTGCTGGATTCCCGATAGGAAAGGTGCTGGCTGACTCCCACACCTCTGCCATGGCTTGCCGAGACTGTAGGAGGGCAACACAGAGGAGCCCTGTCGCCTCCCCCCTTCCCCATCCCTCCTCTCACCTTCCTGTTGCTGGGAGCAAAGTCTTTATCCAAAGAGACAATCCGAAACTTCACTGGAAAAAGCAAACGGGATGCAGGAGTGAGTGAGCACAGCGTGTCCTGGTGTCCCCCAGCCCCCCCAGTGCACCCCAGGACCATCTCTCCCATTTCCCTGCAGCGCAGGAGCGAGGCTGAGCCCCCCGCGCCCCTGTCCCCCCAGATCCTCCAGCCTGGAGCAGGGCAGTCCGTCCTGCCCCCCGCACCTTGCTGTCCAGGCTTGTAGACAGCCTTGTCTGTCTGTATGAAGATCCCAGGCTCCAGGGCTCTCAGCATCACCTTCTTCTTTTCGGAGACGTCCAGGGAGTCCCCCTGGATTGAGACGTGCAGGTCTGCAATTTCCTCCTTCCCTCTGGAGGGGGCAGGAACCTGCCAGGGAAACATGAGGAGCCGGGTGGTGACAAGGGACGTGCCATGGCCAGGATGTCCTGCTCACTCCGAGTGACCCAGAGCACTCCTTGACCACTGGGACACCTTCTCCAGGTCAGGACTAAAGCTCCCCCGACACCCTGCCCCAGCCTGCAGGTCTGCGACCGGGGGATTATGTCAGCCACCAGATAACTGGGCTGAGCCCGGAGTCATTTTGCCCGCACGGGGGGTGAGATCCTACCAAAGANACCGGGGGATTATGTCAGCCACCAAATAACTGGGCTGAGCCTGGAGTCATGGGGTGAGATCCTACCAAAGAGTGGGGAAATCACGCCTGCTGCCAGCCCCACGGGGGACCACAGCCCTGTGCCGAGGAGATCTGGTGGAAACTGCTCTGCCTGGTGACAGCAGGGTGTTGGGGACATCCCCCTCCGCGCTTACGGCTGTGCATGGGGTGACACTCACGGGGAAGGTGATGTTCAGGTGCAGCTGGGACTCCTGGACCTTCCTCTCCATCACGGTGATGTTGGGGGTGCTGTCTGCTCTCTGCAGCTGGATGGTCACCTGGACGGGCTCGTTGAGGCCGCTGAGATGGACCCACAGCGTTGCCGTGTGGGGGTGGTAGAGCACAGCTGGGGACGTGACCACATAGCTCCTGGCCGGGGGAATCGTAGAATAGTTTGAGTTGGAAAGGACCACAGAGGTCATCCGTCCGACCCCCCTGCAGTAAGCAGGGACACCTTCCACTGGATCAAGAGAAGTGCTGACACGAGAGGCACGGGGATGGGGCACATCCCAGGACAGACCTCACATAGGTTTTGAAGAGCTCCTGGGCACACAGACACCTGTGCTGGGGCGCAGGGCCACCTTCCCCAGCCTCTTTGCTCTGCTTCTGGGCTCCCCTTGACTTCTTGGCTCAGCAAAGCAAAGGCTCTGCTCACACATCGGCTGCACGTCGGGCAGCACCTGCGACAAACCATCCCAGAGCCACCAGCCCCAGCAGCCCCCGGGTGCCAAGCCCTCGATGCTCATAGACTCACAGAACAGTTTGGGTGGGAAGGGACCTTAAAGCCCACCCAGTGCCACCCCCTGCCATGGGCAGGGACACCTCCCACTAGCCCAGGTTGCCCAAAGCCTCATGCAGCCTGGCCTTGAACCCCTCCAGGGATGGGGACAACCCACCACCCCCAGTATTTCCACCCTGGACAACAATCCCACGCACAGGAAGGATGATCTCCCACCACCTACTGCCAAGGAGCCAAGTCTGGATCCCCTCCCCAGGTGCGGACAGAGGGACGGACACAGAGGACTTACGGTGCTGCAGACACCCCAGCAAGGTGCAGGGAGAGGAGCAGCAGGACGGGCAGGGCAGCTGGGGACCCCATGGATCCTGGACGGCCGCAGCCTCCTTCCGCAGGTGCTGGGTTGCTGTAGACCTGTGTCTGTTCCGCTGCCGGCGCTGGAATGAGCTTTTTGCTTTCCAACCAGTGAGCAAACAAGGGTTGTCAGCGGGATCCAGCGTGGACCTGCAGATATAGCCAAGGCAGTGTTTACCTTCTGCCCACAGCCTCCTGGGGTCAAGGCTCTGACGGATTTTTGCAATTTTGAGGAAAGGTTCCCGTAGGCTATAGAGGTTCCCAAGCGGGGGCTGGACCCACCTACACACTGGTTTTCTGGGAAGTGATGGCAGGAGGGAGCGGGAACCAGCTCCCCAGGTGAAAGCGAGCAGCACATCCTGAGAACAGTCTGTGAGTCCCTGGCGATTTCTCAGAAGGTCTTGTTTCCAGGTGTTTCAAATTTAGCCAGACAGGAACTATTTTTGGCTGATTGCAGGTCTCACCTCATCATTTTGCCCATTTCCCTCCAATTTCATCAAATCAGTCGTGGACACAGGAGCAGGACAGCGTTGGGCTGTCTGGGAGCCAGACACCAGCTGGGCCATGGGCTGAGCTGCCTCTTTCCATCCTGGTGGGAATTGAGAAAAGCTGAGACAGCTCCCCGACAGCCACACCGTGTCCTGAGTGCACCCCCTGCTCCGGGGTGTTGCAGTCCCCTTCCATTTGGGGACACGGGGACAGGCAGAGGCAGCGCTGCGGGAAGCTGTGGATGGGGGTCACCTCTTTCCCATGGGCTCTTGGGGGACCACGGCTGCTGTCCCCACGCCTGCCCTGCTCAAATATTGCTGGATGTGGCCCTGTGCCCCCCTCCCAGCCCTTTGGGAGCAGCCCCACGCAGTGTCGGTGTCTGGAGGGGTCTCATCCTTCCCACCCCAACCAGCAGCCCCAGTCACGGCGAGGATTGTTGCACCACTTGAGACCAGCCACTGTCCCACCAGGCACGGAGAGGGCTTAGAGCGTTGCAGATGTTCCAGCTGTGGGATGTAGGATGCAAAGCAGCAGCAGGGCAGGGGGGCTGCAGACCCCATGCTTGGGGGGCCACTGGAAGCAGGGTGGTCCTGGAGCCCCCGTGCTGGGTCTTCTTCCTCTCCTGAAGCTTTCACCGCCCTGCTGGCAGCAAGCAGAAGCCAGCGAGGTTCTCGGGCTGCGACCTGGCCATGCAGCCAGGACAATGTTTAACCACCCGACCCGAGCTCTGCTGGGGTCAAGGCTCTGGGTGGCCAAACCCCAACCATGGTGATGGGGCCGTGGTGGGGCTGCTGAGATGGCTCAGGGCTGATGGACTAAGCTGCACGTGCCCTGGCAGGAGGGATGGGAATAAAGAGGCTTTCTGGGAAATTAGATCCTTCCCCTGCATGTTGCCCTTGGCCATCCCACGGGACCGTTTCGGATCCGGTGAGTCGTTACTCAGGGGAACCCTCTTTTCCATTCCTCATTTTTTTGCCCAGTGGTATCCATCTGGGCAGACCGTTTCCACAGCTTTGCAGAATTTCTTCCAGCATGAGCCAACTGGAACGATGCTGAACCAGAGCTCTGCACCCCTTTTTGGCCCTGATGTGCACATCTTATTTGAAGACAGGAGGTGAAGCCTGCCCACCCCGTTCCCAGCACTGGGGACAGCCACACACCGTGCTTCTCCCTGCCCTGCTGTCACCCTGGGGTGGCTGGGACAGGAGATGCTCAGCAGGGAAGGTGCCAGCAGATGCTCAAAGCTCTGCCTGGTGCAGGGAGCAGCCCAGGGGAGGTGGTAGCTGGTGGATGGGTCTGGTTGTGCCACAGTTTGGAGGCCATGGGGAGGTCCCTCCTGCTCCAGGTGGGCATAATCCAGGCACCTCTGCCTTCCGAGGTTCCTGGGATTTATTGGTGCTCCTCCAGCACTTACTGCTGGTCCCTATGGCAGGGAGAGGTCTAGACTGGTGTAACCCTCACCCTGCCACATGCTCCTCGCCCCGTCCGGCGCTGTACCTCATGGAGACACTGTGGTGTCCGTAGGGATGCTCTATGTGCAGCAATCTGAGCATCCCTCACGGCTGTAAGGAGATGGATCCCCCTCCCCACGTTCCCCCCAGCACCCACGGCTCAGGCAGGACCCTGCACACACACACCACCAGGTACAGACCCTTTAATCTTGCACCCTCATCTCATAGTTCAACATCGAGGATGCTCTTTCCCACGTGGTGATATCCCCTGGACCTCCTGCCCACCCTCCCCTCCCCAGCCCCACGCTGCCCCTGGACCCCTCCCCAGCGACGGCCGCATCTGAACAGCGGTGCCAGCTTGCAGGATCCTCTGGAAGAAGCAACCCAGGGGTGAACCCCACCGTGAGTCACATTGTCAGGGGTGGAAATGGGGCGGTGAACCCCCAGCCCTGGCCGGCACATCTCTCCCCCCTCCCCAGTGTGCATCCAGGGGGACGGGGCTTGTTCCCGGGGCCAGACCCAGCGCCAGGTTTGAGGGCAGACACTCAATGCCCTCAGGAGGGGATGCACAGTCATAGCAAGGGGTCTCTGGGGGCACCTGGCACTATTTTTGGGGCGCTGCCTGGTCCCCATCCTGCACTGCTCTGCACCAGGGCACAGTCCTGCTCTCGCAGGCTGCCGGGGCGGTGGCAGGTCTGGTGGACACATCCGCAGGGGACAAGGGGACAGCATGGCTCAGCCTCTGGCTGTGCCACCTCCCTTATGTCCCCGAGGGGCTCGGTCCCTCTCCCTAATCGCTGGTCTCGGTTGTCTCCTCCTTGCACTGGGGGCTGCCCGGCCCCCTGCCAGCACCGGCCCCGGCACAGGGCGGGAGCGGGGGCTGCTCGGGGCACTGGTCCCCGTGATGATGCGCAGACATCTTGGCGAGGGCATCAGCCATGGCCTGGCGGACAGTCTCTGTCAGCTCGGGGACATCTTTTGGGCTCAGGCCCTGGGTTTCTACCTTGGGGAGGATTCGGATGGTGCACGTCCCTGGGGAGAGAAGGGAAAGGCTGGGGGTGATGTTAGACAAACCCACCAGGGACCAGGTGTTCCCACCCGCATCCTCCACCACCAGCTGCCTCCCCCTGTCTCAGTGTCCCACTAAGAGACCTCCAAGGCCCATGTGCCTCATCCCCACCATCAGCCCAACCTTCCAGCAACGGGGCTTCTTGTCCATCACTTACCAGGGGTGAATTTCTTGTCCTTGGAGCTGAAGAAATCCCAGTATGGGGAGATCACAACAGGGACAATGGGAACCTGGAGGAGATGGAGGGTCAGAGGTGGCCTCCATACAGACCTCCTCCCCAGGTGGGACTTCAGCTCCTGCCATGCCCCAGGTTTCAGCAGGTCCCCATCCCTTCCCTGGGTCCTGCACAGCACAGTGCCTGTCCCTGGGGACTGCAGACCCCAAAAGACCCTGATGCCCCCCATCCTGCTGCCCCAGGGTGCATGCCCACCCCGCTCCATCAAGGGAGGGGGAGGATGTCCTCACCTGAGCCTGCACGGCCAAGTGGAAAGCCCCACGCTTGAAGGGCAGCATGGATCTGTCCTGGTTCCTGGTGCCTTCAGGGAAAATCAACACTCGGAGCTGCATGGGATGGGGAGAGATGTGAGCATGGACCCCACCAGAGCACTCTGGGACCTGCTGTCGTAGTCCTCCCCCCTTGCCCCATCCATGTTTGCTCCCCGACTCCCCCCTGCTGCCAGCCCCCCTCCTCACATTCTCACGCCGCATGGTCCTGGCCGTCTGGGAGATGACATTGATTGCGTCTTCTCTTTTGTGGCGGTTGATGAAGATGAAGCCGCTGAGCCAGCAGGCGAACCCCACGATGCCCATGTACAAGACCTCCTTCTTGGCGATGGGCACGCAGCGTTCGGGGATGACCTCCATCATTCCTGGAGGACGGATGGGAGAGGAAAGGATCCATCCTTGTCCAACAGCACCCACAACCCACCGGCCCGGTGGCTGCAGTGACCTGCCACCATCTTCCATCACCCCAACCCTGCACCACACCCATAGCCATGAGCCCACACCTACCACACCACCCCATCCAAATCCTGGTGCTGGCCTTGCTGGGATCCCCCAGGGTGCATCCAGTCCACCCCTGCAGCACCCCAAAGGCAGTGGTGAGCCCCCCATTTCCCTTGCACGTACCCATGACATCAAGGGAAGCTTGGTGGTTGCAGACGATCACATAGGGCTCCTTGATGTTCAGATGCTCAGAGCCCCACACCTGCATCTTGATGCCGTAGAAGTGTTTGAGGGGCAGGATGGCAGCACGCAGGAGCCTAGGGCAGAGGAACACGTGGGGAGAAGATTGACATGGGGAGGGGGCTGCTTAATTTCTTCCAGCCCTTCACAGTCACTCAGGGAGCAAGGTGCAAGATGGGCCAGGCTGGATCTGGTCTGTGTGAGCAAATAGTGTGTCCCAGGGTGGGTCTGTGTTCGGTCTCGGTGATGCTTTGCCTTTCTAAGCACATTTGCAGCCTGTATAGCTCAGAGCTAACCTCATAACCATCCCCAGGGTGGGTCCGTACTGGTGGTCTCCAATGCAGGCTTTCTACTGCTGCCTCAGAGGTAGAAGGTCTGCACTGGAGCTGCTGATGAAGAAGAGCAGCTAGTGGAAGCTGGTTTAAAAAAACAAAGTTTTTTTGGTGTCCAGGGATGATGGGAAAGCAGGATGAGAAGGGATGACGCGTTTGCCTGCAGCCAAGGTGCAAACCATCACATCCCAGTGAGGACAACTGCCTCTGGCCAGGCGAGCCTCACCCCGAGGTGAGAGGTGCAGAGATGTAGATGGATGAGCACTGAAGAGGGACGAGCAGAGGAACAGCCTTGGGAGGACAGGTCTGCAGGGATGGGGATGTCCCCAGGGACTGTCCCTGCTGAGCAACCAAAGGGCAGCGCTGGAGGGTCCAGGCTTTGTGCTGCAGGTGGAGGGGAGAGAGATCAGGGCAGGGAAAACTGAGTCAGCTTCATTCGTTAGAGGAAATCACAAATAATAGCTTTGCTGCTCTGTCAGGAAGAGATGGAAGGAGGAGCAAGGAGCAGAGGTGTCACTATCCAGGGAGGGTTGGGCAGGAAGGGTGACATCAGGATGGCAGTGCTGATAAAGGGTGACGCTCAGTAGGAGAATAACAGGAGCAGTGGAGGGAGGATGGAGCAACAGGGATTGCAGCACCATCAGTGAAGATGAAAACCTGGTACGCTTTTGGTGTTGAAATGGGGCAGTCTCCAACCCACAGCATGAAAAGTGTGAGTGCTGCATCCTCAGCACAGGACAGACCTGGAGCTGCTGGAGCGGGGCCAGAGGAGCCCCGGAGATGGTCCGAGGCTGGAGCAGCTCCCGTGCGAGGACAGGCTGAGAGNGGAGATGGAGATGAGATGTGAGGAAGAAATGTTTTCCTGTGCGGGGGGTGAGGCAGTGCCCAGGGTGCCCAGAGAAGCTGTGGATGCCCCATCCCTGGAGGGGTTCAAGGCCAGGCTGGATGAGGCTTTGGGCAACCTGGGCTAGTGGGAGGTGTCCCTGCCCATGGCAGGGGGTGGCACTGGGTGGGCTTTAAGTTCCCTTCCCCCCTCAACCATCCTGCGATTCTACAAAAAGCACCCATGCCCAGGTCCACAAATCTGTCAGCAGTTGGTCCCAGAGGGTACGGGGCTGTCAGCAGGAGCTCAGCACCAGGTAGGGATGAGAAGTAGTTTAGGACACAAGAATAGAGGCAGGCACAAAGGGAGGAGGCATCATGATGTCTAGAGGATCCCTTGTGTCATAGGACCACCCTTCCCTTGGGAGGTACAGGCTCAGAGATCCCTGTGTCTGCAGAGAAGGAGAACGCTTGTGGCAGTGCCCCAAAGCCAGGACTGATGAGAGGAACGTGCTCCGAGCCAGAGGCTTTGGGATTTGGAGGATGCGCCGGAGCTGGGCGTGCTGCCTGGGTGGAGGATGGCTGCGAGGTGTCGGTGGGACAGGGTAAGGCGGTGAGTCACCGCTGCGTCACGCTGGTGTTTCCACTAAGCTGGAAACGTTTGCAGCAGGGTTCAGAGCACCTCCGGATGCTTTCTCCACGGAGAGGACGAGGGAAGGAGGCTACACAATGAACCGGTAACATCAAAACCTCTCACCACACTCCTGCCAAGGGCTCAAAATCCATCAGCACAAATATGTGACGGCTGGAGCTCAGCGAATGCCACAGGACAAGACATTTTTCACTCTGACATGACTGTATCCCTTCTGGCACGCTATCATGCCCAGGAATCCAGTAACAAGATTGCAACACCCTTGGAAGCAACCAGACCTTCTTCTCGTGTTGCACAGTGATGTTATCTCGCTTGCCGCCACCCCTGAGCACAGCTGGTACCACCAGCACATGACACGCTGGGACATGACTGTGCCGTTCCGATGGCTGGTGGCACCAAGACATCCCCAAAATCCCTTTGCCAGAGCAAAGGGGCTCCCACCACACACGATCTGTCTGCCCTGCTGGGGAGATGGCGATGGGCGTGCATTTGCATCCCGTTAACGATTGTACCTCTAACCTTTGCCAAACCCCCCCATCACCCACCCAACTGGTGACCCCAGTGTTGCAATGGCCACGAATGATCTCTTTTACCCTACTCCATCCTCTGGGGACCACTAGTCCCGACCCAACTGGCCACCTCCATGGCGGCGTAACCCTTCGTGGGCATGGCCAGCACCTCTTCACCACACCACAAGATGCAGATACACCTTCACCGCTGCGTGGACGTGACCGCAGCCCTCGCTGTGGCCCCAGGGCTCAACCACCAGCCGTAACACAGCTGTGAGTATGCCCGGCACAGGAGAGAGAATGTTGTCCACGAGCCCACACAAGCTCTTCCATCGCAGCCCAGCCCCATCAGAAGCACATCCCCAAGCCATACTCACTTCATGTTCTCCACGGAGCGTCCCCGAAGAGCTGCGATAGGGGACAGGAGGATGGCCATGGCTATGATCCAGACGTTGAAGAAAGCCATCTTGCAGAAGTAGTGGAAGGTCGTGTTGTACCAGTAGAGCAGCAGGGCTGCGAGGGAGAGGAGGAGCAGCCCCTGGAGCAGGATCACCTCCATCATGCTGCCCTGGCGGGAGGACGCTGGGGAGCTCAGCCCGTGTCCCTGGGAGCCGGGCAAATGGAGCAGGGGACACCGAGGAGCGTGGCAAGTGGCTCAGGAGAGCAGCGTGTGGGCGTTAGGGGCTGGTCCGGGGGAAGGTGCTGCGTGTGTCTCACCCTGCACATGGGCTTAAGGGTGGAGGGGCTCGGACGGCAGGCAGGCTACCCCGCCAAGGATGGAGGGTGGTGGTGAGTCAACACCAGGGACATGGGGTCACTGCTGGTAAGTGCACTCCTGGGCTGTTACGAGATGTTGCAGTGCCTTCGACTTGATGCAACCAGATCTGTTGCCCAGAAAAGCGTTCATGCTCTGGGAACCTGGCCACAGGGACCCCCAACCCTGGAAAAAGGGGGACTTCAGACAGTAGGGACTGTGGGAGCTGGCTCTTATCCATGTCCATCACCTCAGCAAAGCTTGACGCAATTCCCTGTTGGAATCATGGCTAATCCTCGCACCTCACCCTTGCAGAGCACCAGATCATGGGAAAAGATCTCCCTGCTGCTCCCTGCCCGGGTCTGCTGCAGCTGCACGTGGTGCCGGGGCTCCCCATCTCCCCGCTCCCCCCAGTCTGGGCTCCAGGAGCCCCTCTGCCCTTCTCCTCCCGAGGACCAGGACCCATCACCAAGGTCCTGGTGATGCTGGAGGGGTCCGAGCCCCACCACCCGCCCTGCTCTCACCCCGGGTGGAAGGACATGCCAGCCCTGAGCCCAGCTGGCAGCCAGGGGCTGCGTTGCGTTAGGTGTTTACATGGGTGCAATTAGCATGAGCAGGCCTGTAATTAGCCTTCCTTCCGCTCTCTTGCGTTCGCACTGGGCACGCAGGATCCAGGACAGCTCTGCGCTGCTGTGAAGAAACTCTGGCCATTGGCATTGCAGGGATAACTCTGGCCATTGTCATTGCAGGGATAACTCTGGCCGTTGTCATTGCAGGGATAACTCTGGCCTGATCCCAGCCACCAACAGCATCTCCCAACCCCCCTGCTCCTTGTCCTGAGCTCTGCTGCTGCCCAGACCCATCCATCCATCTCTGACCCTCGGGGCAGGAGCCTGGGAGCAGGACCTCCACTCATGCCTTTCCATAACAACCCCACCAGGGCTCTGGGGCCAACAGTCCCATCGTACCATCCTGGAGAGAGGCATCAC
>VZTO01009101.1:0-23510 GCA_013400615.1 Syrrhaptes paradoxus | reverse complement strand
AGAGCAGCGTGTGGGCGTTAGGGGCTGGTCCGGGGGAAGGTGCTGCGTGTGTCTCACCCTGCACATGGGCTTAAGGGTGGAGGGGCTCGGACGGCAGGCAGGCTACCCCGCCAAGGATGGAGGGTGGTGGTGAGTCAACACCAGGGACATGGGGTCACTGCTGGTAAGTGCCCTCCTGGGCTGTTACAAGGCGTTGCAGCGCCTCCGACTTGATGCAACCAGATTTGTTGCCCAGAAAAGCGTCCATGCTCTGGGAACCTGGCCACAGGGACCCCCAACCCTGGATGTCCATGCTCTGGGAACCTGGCCACAGGGACCCCCAACCCTGGAAAAAGGGGGACTTCAGACAGTAGGGACTGTGGGAGCTGGCTCTTATCCATGTCCATCACCTCAGCAAAGCTTGACGCAATTCCCTGTTGGAATCATGGCTAATCCTCGCACCTCACCCTTGCAGAGCACCAGATCATGGGAAAAGATCTCCCTGCTGCTCCCTGCCCGGGTCTGCTGCAGCTGCACGTGGTGCCGGGGCTCCCCATCTCCCCGCTCCCCCCAGTCTGGGCTCCAGGAGCCCCTCTGCCCTTCTCCTCCCGAGGACCAGGACCCATCACCAAGGTCCTGGTGATGCTGGAGGGGTCCGAGCCCCACCATCCACCCTGCTCCCACCCCAGGTGGAAGGACATGCCAGCCCTGAGCCCAGCTGGCAGCCAGGGGCTGCGTTGCGTTAGGTGTTTACATGGGTGCAATTAGCATGAGCAGGCCTGTAATTAGCCCTCCTTCCGCTCTCTTGCGTTCGCACTGGGCACGCAGGATCCAGGACAACTCTGGGCTGCTCTGAAGAAACTCTGGCCATTGTCATTGCAGGGATAACTCTGGCCTGATCCCAGCCACCAACAGCATCTCCCAACCCCCCTGCTCCTTGTCCTGAGCTCTGCTGCTGCCCAGACCCATCCATCCATCTCTGACCCTCGGGGCAGGAGCCTGGGAGCAGGACCTCCACTCATGCCTTTCCATAACAACCCCACCAGGGCTCTGGGGCCAACAGTCCCATCGTACCATCCTGGAGAGAGGCATCACGTCGCCTGGGTCACACCCAGCAGCACTGCCCCTCATCTGACGTGACCTATCTTCAGCAAAACCCTTCTGCATCCCCCCTGCTCTGTCCCCCCCATGCCCACAGCTCCCCTCTCCACCCACACCTTCTCCCGGGCTCTGCTGGTGTGGGTGCAAAGAGGTGCCTTTGGGCTCCCATCTGCATGATGCTCCCCATGCTGGCAGCTGAAGGGTGCCCCAGTTCCAGCAGCTTGACCCAGGCAAATGTCCGGGGGTTACTTCCACCATCGGTGTTGCAATCTCATTGCTTCATCCTCCCTCCAGCCCTCTCATTATTCTCATATTCAAGCTAAGATTGGGTCACATTGTGAGTCCACCCTTCCTGTCCACCCCATCCCTGGGTGATTCCTCTCCTCCTTCTCCTTCCGTCTATACGGATGTGGAAACCTTTGTGCACCAGCCTGGGTTCCCATCAAACTCAGCTTCTGGATGGTCTCCTTCTGCTCTTGCTGCTCTGCCCGGCCAGTCCTTCAGCCTCTCGGGGTGCTCCCAGCTGGAGGGGATGTGCCTTCACCCCGCAACCCAGCGTGGCTCTTCTGCTCCACATTGAGGAGCTGCTTCTCCAGCTTCAGCAGGAGCCAGGCTGAGCTTTGCTGCAGGGGAGGATCTGCCTGTGCCAGAGCACAGCTCGGTCCTGGGCTGGGGGAGGATGAACCCTCCTTTCCATAGGGACCCCAGGAGAGGGACAGGACAGTCCTCATGTCCAACGGGGGCAGAAGGAGGAGATTTAAGGTGCGACTGCCTGGACACCATCTTTCTGCATGCTCTGAGCTCCAGATGACCACCAGCCCTGAGGTCTCCTGCTTGGAGCTCTGCAGGGCTGTCACCCCTCAGTGGGGTGGTAGCAGAGGCAAGGACACCTTCCAGCACCCAAAATACATCCGCCCCAACTTGTCCCTTGTTCGTGGCGAGCAGGGGGAGGACACTGAACCCTGGGGAACCCCATGCTCACCCACCTTGCACCCCATTTCCAGGCTGTTGCTCCAACAGCATCCTCACCAGCAGTGAGCTGCAGGCCAGGTCCAGCTCTCCCCACACCACAGCCAGAAGCATCCCAGTCTGCTTCCCAGTAGCAACTCCCCGTATTGCCCCAGCACCCTCATCAAGCACCAATATACCCCCCAGCAGGTGCAAGAGGCTCACAATCCGCCCCCCTGACCCCCACAGCTTGCGGGGAGCCCTGCATTCGAGCAGGAAGCCAAGCAGCCTGGCTAATTACAGATGCTTAATTAGTGACAGCAAAAATTAATGACACACGACGTGCTGCATTGAGATCTGAATGAAGAGCAAAGACCACCTGCGATGGCATCACCCACCCCACCGCCACCCACGGGGACACAGCTCATGACGAGGAGTCCTCGTGGCTTGGCAGAGACACGTTGTCCACCCAGGACTGGGATGTCACCGCTAAGCCCTCTGCAAAGGATGGAGATAAAGCCTGTCCCAGTTTGGGGTCACCTGGGTTTTGTGACACCCCCCTGACTTGGGGTTGCTTGGGGCGGGAGGAAGACAACGTGACCAGCAAAACGCACGGACGTGCGTTTTGCTGGTCACGTTGTCTTCCTCCCGCCCCGAGCCACCCCAAAATTCTGGGTACCATGGAGCATCCATGCTCAGCACCTGCAGGATCTTCTGGGATCGAGCGCTGGGATGTGCAGGAGAAACTAGTTTGGAGCTCGCAGCCTCCTCTGCACCACATCGTAGTACTCTACAGAGAGAAAAAAGGGGAGCTGGGGGGTGCCCAAGGGTCCCCCCCCGGGATCTGATGGATGGAGGGAGTGGGGAGGGCTCAGCCCTTGGCCAAGGGGCTGCTGGACACGTGGGGAGGTTGATGCAAGCGTGAAGGCAAGGTGTCCCCTGTTGAGGGACATGGGTAGAGCCGGTCCTTACCTGATGCTGGTGGGACATCAACTCCCACGGTCCCCGTGGCGCTGGGGGGCGGAGGGGGGGGCACCGCGCTGTTGGAAGGGAGCAAGGACAGGAGTGAGTGCTGCCCCAGTGTTGTCCCTTGNCGACGTGCTGCATTGAGATCTGAATGAAGAGCAAAGACCACCTGCGATGGCATCACCCACCCCACCGCCACCCACGGGGACACAGCTCGTGACGAGGAGTCCTCGTGGCTTGGCAGAGACACGTTGTCCACCCAGGACTGGGATGTCACCGCTAAGCCCTCTGCAAAGGATGGAGATAAAGCCTGTCCCAGTTTGGGGTCACCTGGGTTTTGTGACACCCCCCTGACTTGGGGTTGCTTGGGGCGGGAGGAAGACAACGTGACCAGCAAAACGCACGGACGTGCGTTTTGCTGGTCACGTTGTCTTCCTCCCGCCCCGAGCCACCCCAAAATTCTGGGTACCATGGAGCATCCATGCTCAGCACCTGCAGGATCTTCTGGGATCGAGCGCTGGGATGTGCAGGAGAAACTAGTTTGGAGCTCGCAGCCTCCTCTGCACCACATCGTAGTACTCTACAGAGAGAAAAAAGGGGAGCTGGGGGGTGCCCAAGGGTCCCCCCCCGGGATCTGATGGATGGAGGGAGTGGGGAGGGCTCAGCCCTTGGCCAAGAGGCTGCTGGACACGTGGGGAGGTTGATGCAAGCGTGAAGGCAAGGTGTCCCCCGTTGAGGGACATGGGTAGAGCCGGTCCTTACCTGATGCTGGTGGGACATCAACTCCCACGGTCCCCGTGGCGCTGGGGGGCGGAGGGGGGGGCACCGCGCTGTTGGAAGGGAGCAAGGACAGGAGTGAGTGCTGCCCCAGTGTTGTCCCTTGTGTCCCAGCTTGGGATGGAGGTCCTGTTACAATGGGAGGATGCAGGGGACACACAGAGCCCCAGGGTGGGCGGCACAAAGCAGCACCCTCGTTACTCACACCTCCTCATCCTCGGCTAACGAGCCCAAGTACCGCACGGCTGCCGGTCCCGGATCCCGTGGTGGCACCGGCCACACCAGGACAGGAGCAGGACTGGGATAGGGGACGTAGTGATGGTGGAAAACCACAGCCTCCTCTTCCTCTCCGGTCTGCAAAGGCATCGCCGTCGCCTGTGGGGAGGAACAAAAGGCGGGGCTGTGCCGAGCCCCTTTCAGCAGCCAAATCCCTGGGGATCAATCCCCAAAGCACCAGCGAGAGGGATCCCACGGAGCTGTGCTTGGCTGGGATGCTGCCGGCATGGAGCGGCTTTCCCAGGGTCCGGCTGGGTGGGCTCGATCCCACCCAAAGCCCCGCGGTCAGCCAGGGTGGGAACTCAGCTGCTGGGGACATGGGGAGGTGACAGCCCCACAGATGGGACCTCAGAACGCTGCTGGGAAAAGCCCGTTTGATCCGGCTGCTGAGATGCAATGGGCAGGGTCCAGTCCGGGCCAGCATGGTGAACTGGTGGGCACTGGGTGGGTGGTACGGGAGGACCTGGAGATGCCAGCTGGCAGTGAGGCAGCTGCCTGCAGCCCAGCCCTCGCCCCTGCCGAGAAGGCAGCATTTGTTTGCCCCCATGGAGATGAAATGTTTAATATGATTTTTGGTTCGAGATGGACTTTGGTACGCCACAGCCCTGCGCTCCACCCTGCCCACGCTGCAGCACACGGGGAGGGTCCTGGCTCTTCCCAGCTGGGCTAAATCGGCCGTCAAACAGCCTGGATGCCATCTGTGCTGGCAGAGCTGGGGGGTCAAACTGGCACGAAGAGCCTCCAAACCCCAGGGGGCTGCGCAGCCCGGCTGAGACCACCCAGCTTCTGCGCCTGGAGGGGTCCCACGCTGTGCCAGAGCGGGACACGGTCATCCCGCTCTCCTGAGCAGCTCTGGAAAGGTCCCTTTGTCCACATCTTTGGTCCTTTCGCTCCTCTTTGGTCCTTTGGTCCCTTTGCCCACCCAGCATCCCTGACCCTTACCTGGGCAGCGGCAGGGGGTGGCCCGAACCCGAAGGATGTCAGCGCCGACACAGCCAGGCTGTTCATCAGCACCTGGTGCATTTGGGAGTTTTGAATCATCATCAACTCGATTAAATCTGCCGGAGAGTAGAGGGCTCTGCGTCAGAGAGAGATCAGAGCAAGGGCACGAAAAACACGGCCGTGGGATGACGGGGTGGCACCAAGGCTCGTCCCTGTGCCCAGGAGGTGGGAGCTGAGCCAAACTCCCCCACCCCAATTTGGAAGGCCCACGTGGCACTTAAAAATCATTTTGCTTGGCTAAAGCTTTAAAATAGCTGTATTTCAGCCTTTTCTTATTTGCAAATGTGATTAAACATCTGGTCTGGCTTGCTGAAGGCTGCTCACAAAAGGTGATTAGTGGTGCTGGAGGCATCAGACTTTCCGCCCATTTGGAGGAGAATCGCTGTGGTCCTGGCAGCGCTCTGCAGCTTGGCAAGCTCTGCCTTGGCACCAGGCAGCACAGCCGGTGTCCCGGGGGTGGCACCGCGTGGGGAGCACACCAGGGTCAGCTCCGCTCCGCACCACGTCACGTACTGGGGAGCTCAGGAACCCCCCGAGGAGGCAGGTGGACCATGGGGGCTTGTCCCATCGCCATTCCCAGGAACCAGCACCTACGGAGATGCGTCCAGGAGAGGAGCGGGATGGGGATGCTCGGTGCCTCCGCAACCCCTCCCTGGCTCCACGCGAGGAGCTGGGACCCAGAGCGGCTGTTCACAGACAGGTCAGCGTCCTGGTCACCTTGGATGGATGCCTGAGCTGCGGTGAGGCTGCTGAGCACAATCTGCCTGCAAAAGCGTGACGTCTGGCTCTGCATCCCCATTAGAACATCCCCATTTGCTGCAGGTGTGAAGTTCCCCTGCAAAACACCTGAAAACCTGCCTCCGAGATCCCGCTGGCTTTGTGCACGAGACCCGTGAGCCCCCATTAACCAGAGCCAGGGGGTAAAAAGGGACTTGGGCATCCCTGCATCCCACATGCCAGATCCCAAAATGCTTTCACAGCTGCAGGGACCCACGAGGCAGCCGACCCTCCAGCAAGGAGCATCCCAGCGCATCCTGGGAGGTGGCCGGAGCCGGAGCCGGAGGAGGGAGCGGGCCAGCAGCCAGGCATTGAACCCGGAGCAGGAGGCATGCGAAGGGCTGGCGGCTCTTCACGGATCCCATCCATCCCACTGGAACCGCTGCCAGCCCCCACCGCAGGGCTGCGAGGGGCCGGGCTGGGGTCTTGCTTTTCTTCCCACATCAATTTGGAACGTGCATTTTCCTTTATGTATTTTTAAAGGCAGATTAACCTTCCTCCCTCCCTGCATGGCATCACCCATGGCATGTCCTGGGGACTCTGGGGACGGCACATGTCCCCCTCCGGTCCCACTTAGCACAGCCAAGGAGCCAGGGTCACCCTGGTGATGCTCCCTACACCCGGGGGGTTTGGAGAGCAAAAAGATTTCAAATTCCCTGGGAGCATCCTGGTGTGGCCAGAGCCATCCCAGCCTTCAGGGTTGGGAAAACCACCACAAATCCCACCCCGTGGGGCAAAGCAGCCGTCAAAGCTCGGTGTGGTCCTACAAGGCTGGCGAGGGTGGGCACAGCCCCCCTGCCTGCCCCAATCCTGAAAAGGCTGGGAAAAACAAGAAAAAGGATGAAGTTAAGCTGTTTTTAATGATGATCTCTGCTGTATCTACCATCACGCACCTCCTCGGACATGTGGGGGTCCGGCAGGGGCAGCCACGGTCCCAGGAAGCTGCTGGAGGATCATCACCGGCTGCTGGGGTACCGGCACGGCCCCGTGGGGACATGGCTCAGGTTGGAGCTGGAAGGCAGGAGGGGAAGGAAAACCCCAGGATCCCCCAGTCTTGGTTTAATTTAGTGCCCTGTTGGCGGGATGGAGAGGGGAGAGGAGCTGGTGGTGGGAGCAGAGGGGAGGGGAGATGGTGGTGGGAGCAGAGGGGAGCAGAGCTGGTGGTGGGAGCAGAGGGGAGCAGAGCTGGTGGTGGGAGCAGAGGGAGGGGAGATGGTGGTGGGAGCAGAGGAGAGCAGAGGGGGGGGGGGGGGGGGAGGAGAGGGGAGAGGGGGGTGGGGGGGGAGGAGAGGGGAGCTGGTGGTGGGAGCAGAGCATCGCTGGCCCCAGGGGAGCTGGGATGGGAGCCTCAGAGGAGGGGGTGGCTTGCACTGACCCCCTCTTTCCCGGGGTGCAGCCCTGCAAGCCTGGGTGAATGGCACACCTGGCAAGTCCCCAGCCCTGGGGACATGTCCCCTGCAGAAGTGGCCTTCCCAGGGACCCAGGGTATGCAGGGAGGTGTTTTGCAAAGAGCCGCATTGCAGCTTGGCTTCGCTGCCCCAGATCCCACCCAGAACCCCAACCTCAGCCTTCCTGCCCCCCCACCCATCCCATTTCCCCCCACCCTCGTGAGCCCTGACTATCCCATGAATCCAGGGACAGAGCTCCTCTCCAGGGCTTACCCTCTGTGGGATGATGTAGGTCCCTGCTGGGGTGTCCCCCCAGGCCCCAGGGGGGTCCCCTGCTATCCCCACCTCCATGGCTTGGGGCAGACACGGCGATGGGAGGGCAGAGCTGCGGCAGGGCTCGTTGCTATAGCTGCTGGGGAGAAACAAACCCTCCCCGGAGGTTTGGCCGGCGGCCGAGTGTCCCTGGGCTGGTTTTCCCCGCAGTGTATCCCCAGGATACCCACCCCTCCCAAGGAAAAGACGGGGACAGGGGAGCTTGTGCCCCCCTGATGGCATTTCTGAGTTTGCAGAATAATGTTCCCTGCAGGGACCAAGGTGGGAGCAGGGGGCTGCAGGTTTATCCAAGCCCTGCTACTGGTCCCAGTGGGAGGGCAGAACTGGTCCCAGCTCGGGGGCTGCTCAGCCCCACTGGCAGCTTCTCACAGCTTGTGGCTTGGGGAGCTTCCCTAAAATCCCAGCTCCCCTTGGCTTCCGCAGGTCCCATCCATCGCGGGTGGTGGGAGACGGGTCCGTGCTCTCGGTGCCATCGTTTCCCAGTCGCTGGGGCTGGGTTTCTGCACTGAGCAGAGGAGCACCGACACCGAGCCCAAACCAGCCACCCCAGGACAGAGCAAAGCTCGCTCAGCTGGGGGAAAAAGAGGGAAAACCTGTGCTGAGAGCTTCCTGCTCCCTTCTCCTGAGCTTTGGCAATCTGGGGCGCTGGGACATCCCAAGCCAGAGGTGATCCCCCCTTAACCAGCCTTTTCTTTCCAGTTTAACGGCCGTTGCCTTGCGTTGGCTTCAGTCCCTCTGCCAGGTCACTCCCCGGGGTGGAACACAGAGGAATGGGAAAACAGGGATGGGGCGGGGGCTGGCGGGATGTGCTTTCCCATCGGAGCGGCTGGCTCCTCACCACACCGCCTCTTTAATTGGGATTTATTGAAAGGTCCTTTCAAGTGCTGGCAGGGCTGGGAGGCAGCTGCAGCACGTCCCTGTGGGGCTGAGCCGAGCACCTGGGGGGGCTCTGGGATGTCAGAGCAAATCTGGCGAGGTGCTTGGGAGAGATGGGTCTGGGCGAGAGTCCGGGAGAGTTTCGGATGCTCGGCTGGGATCAGATCTCCTGCTGCTGGATGGAGGTGTCTGTGCCTGGGCACCACAGGGTTGGGGTCTCCGCTGGTGGAGGGAGAAGGTCCTTCCACCCCCTGGGATGTCCCTGCAGGTCCTTAGACACGACATCCCCCCACACACGACACACGCTGGGGATGTCACTCAGCCCTGCCAGTGCCACCTGAGGTCTGGTCCCCACGGCACGGTGCTGGATCCGGCTCCCAGCCTCATGGACCACGTCCCTGGAGATGCAACGACGGGCCACCGCGTCCCCCCGCGGACACCCAGGCAAGGCTCAGCATGAGTCTATTGCACCAGAGCCCAGCTCCAGCCTGCTGCTCTCCCCTGGTGTGAGTCCCTCCCAGGATGCTCACGAGGGGATTTGTGTCCAGCAGACCAAAACCAGCTCACATCTTCCATTTATCTCCCCCTGGCCGGAGAGCTCTGTGTGCCCGAGCTCATCCCAGGGAAACACCATGGCTGGGAACAGTACGTCTGCACAAATATTTAATCCCCAGTAAACCCATTGCAATGAAAAACCACTTTATCTCCCAGAACAGCCCGACTTCCCACTGGCCTCAGGTATCTTTCCTCCACCTCCATCAGCTGCATTTCCCCAGGCTGCTCTTCTGCGTGTTTATCTCCATTGATATCACATCCAAAATCCGCCGTCCACCAGCAGATCTGGGAACTGCTCCCAGGGACTCAGCCTGCAGCCAGCTCTCCTCACCAAGCAGGAACAGATATCTCCAAAAATTCTTGTTCTGCCCCAAAATGGCACCAGAGACACCCCCAGATGCCAGGGGAGGAGTGCTCCGAGCCTGCCTGCCTTCGCCTCCAGCCCTTGGCTCCAGTCGGGCTATTTTCTGCTTGATTAGATTTTGCTCTGTGTTCCTCATTTCTCCAGGCCCCTCTGGGTTCTTTCTTTGCCTTTTGTTATAACTCCCAAATCCCCANTGAATAGCACACCTGGCAAGTCCCCAGCCCTGGGGACATGTCCCCTGCAGAAGTGGCCTTCCCAGGGACCCAGGGTATGCAGGGAGGTGTTTTGCAAAGAGCCGCATTGCAGCTTGGCTTCGCTGCCCCAGATCCCACCCAGAACCCCAACCTCAGCCTTCCTGCCCCCCCACCCATCCCATTTCCCCCCACCCTCGTGAGCCCTGACTATCCCATGAATCCAGGGACAGAGCTCCTCTCCAGGGCTTACCCTCTGTGGGATGATGTAGGTCCCTGCTGGGGTGTCCCCCCAGGCCCCAGGGGGGTCCCCTGCTATCCCCACCTCCATGGCTTGGGGCAGACACGGCGATGGGAGGGCAGAGCTGCGGCAGGGCTCGTTGCTATAGCTGCTGGGGAGAAACAAACCCTCCCCGGAGGTTTGGCCGATGGCCGAGCGTCCATGGGCTGGTTTTCCCCGCAGTGTATCCCCAGGATACCCACCCCTCCCAAGGAAAAGACGGGGACAGGGGTGCTTGTGCCCCTCTGATGGCATTTTCTGAGTTTGCAGGACAATGTTCCCTGCAGGGACCAAGCTGGGAGCAGGGGGCTGCAGGTTTATCCAAGCCCTGCTACTGGTCCCAGTGGGAGGGGAGAACTGGTCCCAGTTCGGGGGCTGCTCAGCCCCACTGGCAGCATCTCACAGCTTGTGGCTTGGGGAGCTTCCCTAAAATCCCAGCTCCCAGCACCCCTTGGCTTCCGCAGGTCCCATCCATCGCGGGTGGTGGGAGACGGGTCCGTGCTCTCGGTGCCATCGTTTCCCAGTCGCTGGGGCTGGGTTTCTGCACTGAGCAGAGGAGCACCGACACCGAGCCCAAACCAGCCACCCCAGGACAGAGCAAAGCTCGCTCAGCTGGGGGAAAAAGAGGGAAAACCTGTGCTGAGAGCTTCCTGCTCCCTTCTCCTGAGCTTTGGCAATCTGGGGCGCTGGGACATCCCAAGCCAGAGGTGATCCCCCCTTAACCAGCCTTTTCTTTCCAGTTTAACGGCCGTTGCCTTGCGTTGGCTTCAGTCCCTCTGCCAGGTCACTCCCCGGGGTGGAACACAGAGGAATGGGAAAACAGGGATGGGGCGGGGGCTGGCGGGATGTGCTTTCCCATCGGAGCGGCTGGCTCCTCACCACACCGCCTCTTTAATTGGGATTTATTGAAAGGTCCTTTCAAGTGCTGGCAGGGCTGGGAGGCAGCTGCAGCACGTCCCTGTGGGGCTGAGCCGAGCACCTGGGGGGGCTCTGGGATGTCAGAGCAAATCTGGCGAGGTGCTTGGGAGAGATGGGTCTGGGCGAGAGTCCGGGAGAGTTTCGGATGCTCGGCTGGGATCAGATCTCCTGCTGCTGGATGGAGGTGTCTGTGCCTGGGCACCACAGGGTTGGGGTCTCCGCTGGTGGAGGGAGAAGGTCCTTCCACCCCCTGGGATGTCCCTGCAGGTCCTTAGACACGACATCCCCCCACACACGACACACGCTGGGGATGTCACTCAGCCCTGCCAGTGCCACCTGAGGTCTGGTCCCCACGGCACGGTGCTGGATCCGGCTCCCAGCCTCATGGACCACGTCCCTGGAGATGCAACGACGGGCCACCGCGTCCCCCCGCGGAAACCCAGGCAAGGCTCAGCGTGAGTCTATTGCACCAGAGCCCAGCTCCAGCCTGCTGCTCTCCCCTGGTGTGAGTCCCTCCCAGGATGCTCACGAGGGGATTTGTGTCCAGCAGACCAAAACCAGCTCACATCTTCCATTTATCTCCCCCTGGCCGGAGAGCTCTGTGTGCCCGAGCTCATCCCAGGGAAACACCATGGCTGGGAACAGTACGTCTGCACAAATATTTAATCCCCCAGTAAACCCATTGCAATGAAAAACCACTTTATCTCCCAGAACAGCCCGACTTCCCACTGGCCTCAGGTATCTTTCCTCCACCTCCATCAGCTGCATTTCCCCAGGCTGCTCTTCTGCGTGTTTATCTCCATTGATATCACATCCAAAATCCGCCGTCCACCAGCAGATCTGGGAACTGCTCCCAGGGACTCAGCCTGCAGCCAGCTCTCCTCACCAAGCAGGAACAGATATCTCCAAAAATTCTTGTTCTGCCCCAAAATGGCACCAGAGACACCCCCAGATGCCAGGGGAGGAGTGCTCCGAGCCTGCCTGCCTTCGCCTCCAGCCCTTGGCTCCAGTCGGGCTATTTTCTGCTTGATTAGATTTTGCTCTGTGTTCCTCATTTCTCCAGGCCCCTCTGGGTTCTTTCTTTGCCTTTTGTTATAACTCCCAAATCCCCATTATTTGCACATTTAATTACCGTGCTGATTACCCCCTGCTTCTGGCAGAGCCTGCCTTGCTCTGAGCAGAGCCCGGGTACCCGTCTCACTGATGCGAATATTGTTCTGCTCTGCAGGAAGGATTCAAGCGTTGGGGCGAAGGGCTTGAGCAGTGTAAGAAAACCTTCTGCCAGCGGTGGGACAACAAGGGGACACAGGGGACCTGCTCTGGACATCCTCTGGTTCCCCCATGGCAGCCTGAGCCCCTTTGGGGTGTCATTAGCTGCCCTCCAGTGCGACCCAGAGCCCCGATGCAGCTCGTGCAGCGTTGCAGGACAGGGCATGGGCTGGGGGCTCAGCTGCCGGGAGGGACAGGCAGCCTGTCACCCTGGTGTGTCCCTTTTTAAATCCCCCAGCACATCTGTCACATTGAGAGAAGGTCTGAGCATCACTGGGATGCCCACTGCAAGCCTAGAGCAAGCCCAGTGCTGGTGGATCACAGAATCCCAGACTGGTTTGGGTGGGAAGGGACCTTAAAGCCCACCCAGTGCCACCCCCAGCCATGGGCAGGGACACCTCCCACTAGCCCAGGTTGCCCAAAGCCTCATCCAGCCTGGCCTTGAAGGATGGGGATGGCCTTGAGGGGCTGAGAAAGGCTGTGCTGTCCCCAGGACACCTTTCACAGGTGGAAATTACCCTTGACTGGAGATGCCACCTCTTCCCACCAAGGAGGTGGGGTGAGGACCACCGTCTCTGGGGACAAGTGACAGTTCAGGACCAGTTTCTCCCTGTCTTGGCGTGCTTGGGGATGACACATAAACGATCCACACGGGCACCACAGAAAAGCAGGGCTCAGGAGGGATCAGGGGACTGGAAAGTTCTGATGGGGATGGTCCCCGCTGTCCCACCTTGCCAAACCCAACCCCCAGCCTGAGACGTGTGCCAAGACACCCCCTGAGGATGCTCAGCTGATAACTTCCCCACCAGCCCCTCGCTTTGGAAGCTCTTGAGCCCCTCTCTTACTGTAAGCCTGGAATTATTCTGGAAATCCTCACCTAAACCTTCACCCTAAACCAAACCCAAGGCCAGGAGCTCAGCCCCGTCCTCTGCTCAGGCAGAGGGTGGGCTCCTCCAGCTTTGCTTCAGACTAAGGTCAGTGGGCCAGGGTCAGTCCCCTGGGGACCAGGAGGGACCGGCACCCTCTGCCACATCCCTGGGAGGGTGATGGATCAAGCCCGGATGAGCTGTGCCGTGATGCAGCCCAGCAGAGACGACTCGCTGAGCTGCCCTCCCATCACTGGGGGAGGACAGCGAGGTGGTGGTGCCATCCCCCTTCCCCAGCGACAAACTGGAGCTGGAGAGATTCCCAAAATGAGGAAACGCGGGCAGGAGGCAGCAACCTTGCCCAAGACTCATGGAAGATGAAGCAAGCAGGACTGAGGCAATGCTTCCCCCCGTGATCACTGCTGGCTCCTGAGGGGTACAAAAACCAGTCCAAAAACCAGTTTGTCCTTGCACACGAAGACAAACCCCGGATACGGAGTGGCAGCATGGCAGCCACTGTCCCCTGTGCGTCACCCTGTCACATGCAGCCGCTTGGGCACACATCTCTCGGGGATGATGCTCTGTGGGTCCACAAGTGCGAGGGGGTGGAAGCATCTCACTTTGAAAGCTGGTCACAAAAAAATACCAGTTGCCCCTTCCAGGAGGTCTCACGCTGCTGATGCTTTGAGCACCATCTTCTCCGAGCCATCCTCCCGCCGCTGTGGGCTCCTCTTCCTCGGAATCGCCCTTCACAGACCGTTCCCTTCCACCAAGTCTAAAATCAAGCACGAGCTGGTTGGCGAGGGCTGGGGACACCCCAATTCTTTGCTGTGGGGTGGGACGGAGGGAACACAATCGGTGATTTCCAGCCCTTGCTAAATGAGCATTCTCAACTTGTAAAAAAAAAAAAAAAAATTACTGCCAGTGACTTCATTTGCTTTGGAAGCGGCTGAGTCATTTGTAATTACTGACAGGCACCAGCAGCAATCCCAGCTGGGATTAATGGGAGCGCTGGTGGCTGGAGGGCAGCTGCTGGGGAGCTTCCCCGGCGCTTCGGCACGGACACGGAGCCCCACGATCTGGACGTGGAGCCCCACGGTCGCTGCTCCCCACACCCACGGCCGTGCGTGCCCGTGCTGTGACGAGATGTGCCCGGGGCAAATCCTCCCACCCCGTCTCCTCCACCACTGTCCCCATCATGTCACCATTGCAGACCTGTGTGCAAACCCGAGGGGGCTGGAGGGTCCTGGGCTGGCTGGGATTTGCCACGCAGGTTTGACATCATTTATTTTCCACTTGCTGCTGCAAAAGAGGGCAAGAGCCCCAGTGCTGGCAGGGCTGGGCAGGTCACCCAGCACCGGACAGGATGACAAACCACCATCACCCATCCCAGCTCATCCTCGGTGGGGGAAGGACAGGATCGGCTCGGGATGGTTGGGCATCACTTGGGGGGTCCCCACCTGCTCCCCATTGCACCCCCAATCCCATGGGTGTTTGTTGAGGAAGGGAGGAGCAATGGACATCCTCTGGCCACGTGAAGCTTTGCAAACCTCATCTGGCCTTTCCCACCTCAGGGACAGGACCCAGCCACCCCCAAAACTGGGCTGCACCCCTCCAGCCACCTCCCAGGGACAGGAACCTCTGGTCCGTTTGCCACCAGATGGCACCAAATAAACCAGCCACATGGGGACATGTTGGGTGTCTTGGGGCTACCGCCACCCCCCAAACATAACCCATCCCCCGTTGCCTCACTTCTCTGCCCCCCACCTCCGCTGGCAGCAGCCAGAGCTGCCCATGGGACGATGCAGGCGGCTCGGGCACAGGGTTATTGGCATCGGGTTTTATTTGTTTTTTATAGGCACCCCCCTGCTGCGTGTTTATATGTGCTGTCAGAAAATTAAATTATTTCAATTAGGTGTTTGCATCTCGGTGGAGCCTGTTAGACAGTAATGAGTCTGGCCGGGTCCCGCAGCCTTTTGTGTCGACATAACCGCGGGCTCAGCCTTCGCCGGTCTGCGCCTCCCAGAGCAGCGTCGGTCACTCCTAATAATGTCAAACAAGTGCTTTTAAATATTAAGGACCTCGTTCTCGTATTTGCAATTTTTTTTTAAGGGGTATTTAATTTACATAATGATTCTTCTGAAGGTCTTTGAATGGCAAAGCACCGGCAGCGGGTCATTCATTGGCTTTGGATCTCATTATGAGAAGTTAGGGAAGGAGCAGCTAATGTGATCTGCTGCCTCGTTAAGAAATGGTAACGACATAGGATCACTAAAATTAGCAACATCAATGGTTCACCCTCCTCCCACCCCACTGCCAAGTGCAGCGCAGCCCCCCCTGAGCACTGTCCCCTCCAGCAAAAGCCTTTGGGGCTGGTTTGGGTCCCTCCTTTTGCCATCGCCCACGTCCGAGTTGTTTTGGTGAGGAGGATTTGGAGTGGTACAGGGGTGTGAGGCTGGATCTTTAATCCCAAGAGATTGTCTCCGCCGCCTTCCCTGCGCTCCTGGGTTTCATCCTCCTTCCTTTGCCCTTCCTGGCTTCTCCACTTCATCACAAAAAGCATCAAAATGGTGAAGTTTGGATCAAAATTCCCCTTGCTAAAGGGGCCGGGGCTTTCTCATGGAGAATTTTATATAGAGATATATTTGTTTATAATTATAATTATAGTTATAGCTTAAATAAATATAAATATAATAGATAGATATATAAAAATATGTGTATATATATAAATAAAATCTAAATATAAATAATAAATACCTATGTAGAGAGAAGAGCCCAGGGGAGGGTCTGAGGGTCTGTCACCGGCCCCGAGGGCAGCCCCAGCCCTGGGGGGATGCTGTGCTGGGTGGTTTGTGCCCCGGGAGGTGTGTGTCCATCACGGGTTGCTCCTGCTCCCCGGGTCCACCAGCCCCCCAGACCCTGCTCTGCTCCGAGGTTACAGCACCCACTGTCCTGGTGTCACCAAAGCCACCAGTTCAGCCGGGAGCACACACCTGCGCTGGGGCAGGGTTAAGGTTATTTTGCAGAGCTGCTGGTTCCCACCCTGGGCCTTTCTGGGGGGGATTCTGGAAAAGGGGGTCTGGGGTGTCCCAAGGAGGGGAGGCAGGAGGCGAGCAGGCGGGATGCAGCGGGGATGGGGACAGGCAGCACTGCCTGCGATGCTGGGGCAGGCAGAGCCTCCCGTGCAGGCAGGGCTTGGGGAGCATCACCCCCACCCCGTGTGCGTGCACACATCCAGGTGTGTACACGCGTGTCAGGGCATGTGTTCACACACGTGTGTGCAGTCCCAGCATCACGACATCTCCTCTGGGCTCGCTGCCTTCCTCTGTCCCCAGGTCCCGGGTGGAGCCGGCTGGGGAGCAGTGTGACCCTTGGTGTCCCCCCTGCACCCCCTCCTGCCTGCACCCCCTCTTCCCCCAGCCTTTAGCCGGTGGTTTTCCAGCTCAGCAGCAGGTGAGAAGGCTCCATGCCCCCCACGCATCCCCCTGGGCCCAGCTGGGGGGTCCCAGGTCTCTAATGGGAGCAGATGAAGAGGTGCTGGGAGCCTGGCGGCGGCCAGGTTGGGGTGTCCCCCCCCCCACGTGCGGCTCCTCGCATCCAGCCCTCTGCATGGGGAGGGGGAGCGGAGGGTGGAGCCTGCCAGATGCCAGATCCAGGAGCTGTGACATTCAGTCTGGCAGAGTCAGAGCCACTGGTGCTGGGCAGGGACGGGGAGGTGGGGGGGGGACAGCCAGAGTTGGGTCAGGGCCACCCGGGTGGGACCCAGCATCCACCACGGGACAGGACAGGAGCAGGACAGGGCTGGGAAGGGGTTTGGGGGAGCAGGGGGGGTCACCCCTTGGAGCCAGGGTCCTGATGTGGCCCCCCACCCGCTGTGCCATGCAGGAGGAGCTGGGTTGTCCCCAGCCCCTTGGGGACTGAGCCGGGACACCCATGGACAGGTTGGCTCCCACCATGGGGGTCCCATGGCAGCCCCCCGGTACCTGCAAGCTGCTGGTCCTGCTGCTCGCGCTCCTGATGCTTCGGGTAAGTGTCCCTGGGGAGGACGGGACCGTGGTGGGAAGAGGGTGGGCAGCGAGCGTGGCGGTCCCCTGCCTGTGACAGCCACGTTGGGGTCCAGCCAGCCCCGGGGAGCAGCGTGCCTGCAGTCCTGGCCAGGGGCAGGTCTCCCCCAGCATGTCCCCAGCACTGTCCCTGTGCCTTCTGCTGCCTGACCCCGTCCCAGCCGCTGGCAGGGGGGTGCCAAGCCCCAGCCCCGCCGGCTCAGGTGCTTTCACAGCAGCTCCTGGGGGGGATTTACTGAAATGCAGCGTGGGGACAGGCAGGGAGGGAGGTGGGCGATGCCGGGACCCCCCAGGGCTGGGACACTGCTCAGGGTCTGGCCAGGACAGGCAGCGAAGCTCCCAGGGGGTCCAGCTCCCCCTGGGCGTCCCCAGGGAGGGTGACTCCCCTCTGCCCTGTCCTGGGGACGGTCCCCTCCAGCCTCACGTGGGTCCTGGTGGTCCTGGAGGAAGGGGCTTTGCTCATGTCACCCTCCATGGAACCTGAAATCCCAAGGGGCTAGGGGAGCATCCGCAGGCGGGAATTTTGGGATGGCTGGAGGGTGCAGGGGGCAAGGACCAGGTGTGGGGACCACTGGGAACAGCTGTCACCGAGCCCCCACTGAAATGGGGGGACACGGAGCAGTTGTGGTGCCGGAGTGATATGCGGTGAGTCTGGGAACCGTGCCGGCAAACCCATCCGGGACTTGTCAGATTGCTCTGGGGAAACGCCGGGGGTGGAGGGCTCCAACGGGACAGAGTTTTGTCTTGGTGTTCATCTGCAAAGCCTTCGGGACTTCTCCTGGTGTCACTTTGGTCCCCAAGTTCTGTAGCTAACAGGGAGGCTTTGAAAAGAAGGAAAAGAAAAGTAAAAGAAAGGGAAGGGGGCAGAAGGGGAAAAAGAAAGGGGGAAAAAAAAAGAAAGGAAAAGGNGACTTCTCCTGGTGTCACTTTGGTTCCCAAGTTCTGTAGCTAAGAGGGAGGCTTTGAAAAGAAAAGAAGGAAAAGAAAAGGAAAAGAAAGGGAAGGGGGCAGAAGGGGAAAAAGAAGGGGAAAAAAAAAAGAAAGGAAAAGGGAAAAAGGGAAAGGGAAAAAAAGGAAAGGAAAAAGAAAGGAAAAAGAAAGGAAAAAGAAAGGCAAAAGAAAGAGAAAGGGGAAAAAGAAAAGGGAAAAAAAAAAAGAAAAAGGGGAAAAAGAAGAGGAAAAAAAAAAGAAAAGAAAAGGGAAAAAACAGAAAGGTAAAAGGAAGAAGAAAGGAAAAAAAAGGGAAGGATTAAAAAAAGAGAGTGAAAGGGGAAAGAGCAGCGAAAGCAAGCAGGGCTGAGGGAGCGCTGGGAGGCTTTGAAGGCTTTATAAGGAGAGCGATGGCCCCTTCCCAGATGGGGAAACTGAGGCACGGGAAGGAGTTCCCTGCTCCGGTGCTCACACAGCCAGGCTGCTTTGCCATCGGCAGTAAAAACCAGCAGCTCTGCAGCTTACATCACGGTGATGAAGTAGTGTGCTTTCTTGGTTCTGTCCAGCAGCCATCGCCCGGCAAACCAGGAGTTTCCTTGTAAATCTTGTGTTCAGGAGGAAAAGGAAACAAAACCTCCTGGGGGAGGTGAAGGGACCCCAGAAGAGGGGCTGCGTGCTGGCCAGGACAGGGCAGAGAAGGACAGGGCTCAGCCAAGCGGTGCTTTAACATCCCAGACGTTCCTTTCCTCCAGCCCTCATCCCTCTGTTTCTCCAGTTTTTATATCTGTCCACCCACCTAAACCCATCAGCAACCCAACCCCATGTCTTGGCCCAAAAACCCCTGTCCCAGACGTGTCCGGTGTCCTGCAGCCCCCACTGCATCCCCTCGTGGGCATGGATGCTTGGGAATGGGCACGGATGTGTGGGAATGGGCATGGATATGNCGTGCTGGCCAGGACAGGGCAGAGGACAGGGCTCAGCCAAGCGATGCTTTAACATCCCAGACTTTCCTCCAGTCCTTTCCTCCAGCCCTCATCCCTCTGTTTCTCCAGTTTTTATATCTGTCCACCCACCTAAACCCATCAGCAACCCAACCCCATGTCTTGGCCCAAAAACCCCTGTCCCAGACGTGTCCGGTGTCCTGCAGCCCCCACTGAATCCCCTCGTGGGCATGGATGCTTGGGAATGGGCATGGATGTGTGGGAAGTTGCATGGATGTGTGGGAACGATCATGGATGCTTGGGAATGGGCAGGGATGTGTGGGAATGGGCACGGATGAATGGGAATGGGCAGGGATGTGTGGGAAGGTGCATGGATGTGTGGGAACAATCATGGATGCTTGGGAATGGGCAGGGATGTGTGGGAATGGGCACAGATGAATGGGCATGGATGTGTGGGAATGGGAGGATGCTTGGGAATGGGCACAGATGTGTGGGAATGGGCAGGGATGTGTGGGAACGGGAAGATGCTTGGGAATGGGCAGGAAAAGTCCGTGGCCTGCTCTCAATTCAGCCTCAATCTCCCACCTCTCCAGTTACAAACCACCTTTGGGGAAACCCCAGAAGTGGGGGCTCCCAGGCAGCCCCATCCCACCCTACCCCTTGCATTTTGGGGAGATGTGGGGTCGTGGCATGCTCCTCGATGTCTCAGCTCCCCTGTCAGCAAACCCAAAAGCTTCGAGGAGGTCAGCGTCCCCATTTTGCAGCATCTGCCCAGAAAACTGGGGAGCAGGAGAAGGGTCCACGGCCAATGCCTCTGAATACAACACACCAGCCTGACACGAGCAAAACCCAGCCAGCAAGGGAAGGATTAGCCATGCCCGAATAGGTTTTTTTTTTAAAAAAAATCTCTAATTACATGGTTTTCTTGCTCAGGCTTTGAACGTGCTCTCCTCTGCCCTGCCGCTGGGCTCGGCCCCTCCATCTTCCAGCTCCGCTCCTCTGCGTGGAGCTGGCGCCTGGGAGGAGCGGTGCCCTAAAGCATCAGACGCTGCTTTCGGAGGGAATTAGGAATAATTGCAGTGGTTCTTTATGGTGTTTACAAGGCAAACAGTAGAAAGCTAAGAAAATGTCAGGGCCCAAAAGCACGGTTACGTAGGTAGGCTCTCCTGCAGCTGGCTGCAGCAGAAATAGTGAATATTGACCGGTTCCCTGCCTGCTCTGGTCTTTGGCATCCCGCTGCCTGCCCTTTCCCCTCTCCCAAGGTGCGAGCGACGCATCCCGACTGCTCCGCCGTCCTCTATTTCCAAGAGCAAGAAGCAGAATGTCTGGAGAGGATGAGGAGTGAAAGCCAAACGCCGGGGAATCCCGGGCAGCAAGGTGAGCTGTGAGGGTGAGCTGCTGCCGTGGCGGGGCTCATCCCCCAGGGAGGATGGGGAGGGTTTGCTGAGGGTCTTTTTGGAGGAAGATCCATGGTGTGGGGTTGCAGGGCGCTCGGTGAATGCAGAAAAGCGGATATCTTCAGGAAAATGAAGAGCAGCGCCCAGGTGAGGGCTAAGCAGCATCCTTGGAGAGCCCCGAAAAATGCTGCTGCAGGGGGAGAGGGGGGCAGAGATGGGGTGTGATGGGCTGGGGGATGCAAACAACTGCAGGGGACGAATCCCTCATATTCGTGGCATCTGGCAGTGACAGTGTGGTCCGTGCCCCACGCAGAGCCTCCTGCCCCGCTCTCGTCCTCCCTGCGCCGATGCTCTGGGGGGATGCAGAGCCCTGGGCATCAGAGCTCAAGAAGAGGAGCTTGTCCATACACCAGGAGATGTGTTATACAGCAGGAAGGCTCTGCTGTACCGACACACCCAGATATTTTGCTCAGACCCCAAGAAATGAAGCAACTGCTCTCAGCAGCAGTCCCAGTAGCTGTGCTGGGTTTACCTGTCCTCCAGAGCAAGAATGAAGACATCCTTTGGCGTTGTAACACCAGCCCTGTAAATCCCCCCAAGCCTGGCCAGGTACCTCCAGACCGCTTTGCTGAAATCAGAGAAAACTAATTAGAGGTGTCTGAGTCCACATTCCCAGGCTGGGAATAGATGTGGCAGCAGGTTAATAATGTTTACGTACAAGGTTAATAACGTACGTGTGCGAGGGGCTGAGCTGTCCTGGAGGGGTGATGTCTATGTCTCATCCTGTTGCGCTGCAGCACTAATTCTTCAAGGTCCTGCATCCGCTTGGCCGTGCTCGTTTCCAAGGCAATTAGAGTCATTTAAAGATTAACTTAGTGCTAGAGAGAGAAGTAAAACGTGTTCAAGCTAATTGCTCTCCGGCAAGTCTTGCTTTGCTTTCTCCTGTCCCCCTCCTCCGGGCTGCAGAGACATCCCGAGCTGAGCCACCGTGGCTGCTGGGCGCAGAAATCCTGCAGAAACCTGCGGTATTTCAGATGCCACCAGGAAAGTCCCCACCCTTCCCACACCCTTGTCTCCCGGGGTGTCCCCAGGAAATACCAGGTCCCATCTCGCCGCAGGGCGAAAGGAGAGCTCAGCGCCGGGGGGAGGTTGTTCCCAGAACTGGAGCCGGGATGCTCCTAATTCCTGAGGGGGTACGGCATGGCCCCCGATCGGGTGACGGCTGGCTGCCCTCCGCTCTCCCGTTACAGCCGTGCCTGGGGGCCGGGGGGCTGCGTGTGTGTCCCCAGCACGTCCCTTCCCAGCAGCGCTAACCCTCCTGTCCCTCCCCAGGCTGCCTGACCGAGTGGGATGGAGTGAGCTGCTGGTCGGCTGTCCCCGTCGGCCAGTCCCAAGCTGTCACCTGCCCCGACATCCTCCATGTCTTCAAGAAATCCAAAGGTGAATCCAGCCGGGACCACTCATCCCCGGGGACCAAGGGCTGGGCTGCACCCACCCCTCCCTGCCTGGGACCCTTGTGCCCCCCCAGACCTTCCCCTCCGGTCCCACAGCTCCTGCCCCGTCCAAAAGCTCGGCGTGTGTTGCAACCCAAGCAGGGACTTAGGGTGGTGCCACACCAGGAAAGTCCCCAAGCTCTTTCATCACCAAGCAGGAGGATGCTTTCTCCCATGGGTAGAGCACTTGGGGACCTCATCCTCCAACTGGGTGACACCGGCACAGTCCCCTAGCTGGTCAGCACCCTCCTTGCCCCATCCACACACCAGCCTAATGCTGCTGACCTGCCCAGTACCGCTCTAAGCCACACAGATGGAAAATGCAGAGTAAGATCGTGATTATTTCAAGGCCAGGTGCTCTCCCGGGGCAGGCACCGCTGCTGGGGGAGCCGCTGCCTCCATCTGTCTCAGAGGCAGCGACGTATAAGGACAAGCATCCAACTGCCCCCCACGGCATCTGACTGGCCCCACGGCATCAGGGCGCTTCCTCGGCTGGGTGTAACGGAACAGGCAATGGAGGGTTGGTAAATGCTTGCTTTAGGGCAGAAACAGCTCAGGAGAGGCTGGATGAAGGACAAAAAAAACCTTTTTTTAGCTTGAATTCCCTCCCACCATGGGGATTCATGCTTGCTTTCATATCCTGCCCTAAGGCACAGCACTGGAGGGCAGAGATGCCATCGGATGGGAGGGATGGGGCAGCCGGGCCAGCCGGGTACCGTGCCACTGTCACAGCCAGGATGCTGGTGCTGGGATTTAGGCTCCATCCCGGGGAACAGGGTACCATCCCCAGGCTGGACGTTTTGGGTGTGCTGATGCAGTGCCTGTGGCTCTTGTGAGGTCCCTCCTTCTCGCTGCAGCACTAATCCGGAGGAATTGCACCGAGGCGGGATGGAGCTTCCCCAGCCCCCCCTACTACAACGCCTGCGAGCTGGAGGCCATCGGCACCAGTAACGACACCAAAGCCAAGGCAAGCGAGTCCCCGGGGGGCTGTGCAGCAGGGTGCCCCTGATGAGAAGCATGGAGGGGCTCTTGTGGATATCTCCTTGGCTTCATCCTTGTTGCTGGGCTGCCCAGAGGGTCCAAGCCTAGGGGCTGGGGCATCCCCCTGCCACCTCCCTGCCCATCACAGACCAGCACCTCCCAGCTCCAGGCTGCATCTCTCTACTGGTGATTTCTCTTCCAGAGAGGCTATTTTCTCACCATGAAGGTGCTTTACACCTGCGGCTACTCCACGTCCCTGGCAGCCCTGGTCCTGGCCATCAGCATCTTCTCCTGCTTTAGGTAGGGCTCTGCGCTGGCTGCTCTGCGGTAAATCATCGGCGGGAGGTGTCTGCCCTCGGTCTGTCCCCTCCTGGAGCAGCCAGGCTCCATCCCTGCCACCGTGGATAACCAGGGAGGCACGAGACGAGCTGCAGCATTGTCCTTTCCTGCTGACACCCAGACTTTCAACCCTCAGGTTGCCCTGTCAAGCTTTGTTTTTGCAGCCCTGGCTGTGCTGCAGAGTTCTGCTCTCCAGGGGTGGCTGGAGGATGTTCCCCAGCACACCTCGTCCCCAGGCAGCAGCCTCGAGCACGGCACCTCCCCATCCTCCATGATTTCAGAGCAGGAAAACCTTCTCCAGGGCTTTGTGCTCAACCTGCACCCGCACACGGGGGTCCAGCCAGGGAGGTGGCTCCCGAAGGAGAAGCTTCTCTGCCCACCTGCCCTCTCTGCTCCCCCCTGGGCACGGCACATCTCCTCCTCCCGTAGGAAGCTGCATTGCACCAGGAACTCCATCCACATCCACTTCTTCACCTCCTTCATCCTGCGCGGGGCTGCC
>VZTO01009100.1:665-13234 GCA_013400615.1 Syrrhaptes paradoxus | reverse complement strand
GCTTTTCTTTACAGAAGTGGTGATACATGAATACTTTTCACATCTGAGTAGAGAATGATATTCAGAGGTATAACAGGATACAGGAATGTAAACAGTGCAGTGTAAGCTGCTGTATACCTGGAGCTTGGGTAACCAGAGAGAATTATGCTAAATAAATATAAACAAGCATTGTGGTCCCATTTATTTGAAAAGTCAGTTGTTGGTACATAAAAGTTCAGAGTATTAATCTCTCTAATCAAATGTAAAGATCTCTTAAGCTTGCTGTTGGCATTAATGCAGTGGATTTCAGGAGCATTCTGATTTGTCAGCATCTATGGACATACTAATATTTTTAGTGCCTGAAAGAGAAGGTTCCATTCCCTCTTTAATTAAAACAGCACCCCAGAAAAGCCACAGTAAGTGGTACAGTTTGTACCTTGTGTTGACAGTCTACAGCAATGACCCAAAGTTTATTAATACAATAGTAATCCCTCTTTAGTCTGTGATGCTGAGCTCTGCAGATCCTTATTAAAGCCGTCTAGACTTGGAGGGAGAATTCTGTCATGTTGCTGTTGCCTAAGCTGTCCCCGTGTAAGGATCAGGAACTAATGTTTGAAGGTTGAAGTTGAAAACAGTTTAATTACAGAATGTTTATGAGGAAAATCAGACTCTTCCACCTCTGACTCCATGGTTCTTTGCTGACAACATGAAAAGTATTTCAGTTCAGTTATCTGTGACAACTACTGTAACAGAGAAATCATAGCATCATAGAATCATTTGTGTAATTAAAGTTGTTGCATGTGCCTGAAAACTTTCCCATGAAAATGCATCTTGCTTGAAAACAAAATACACTATGAGAGGACAAACAGTGCATGTTATAAAAACTTGTTGTGGGTTTTATTTATGGCTCATCTGAACTGCGTCATCTCTCCAGTGTATGCAGTGAAGCCCTGGCATACTTCATTACCGTGAACTCAGAAAGCCACAGAGAAGCTTGGACCAATCTGCTGCTGTTGCTTTTAACAAAAACACTAAAAATCAGCGATGAAAAGGTAAGAACAGGCTGGAAGTCATGTCTGTTTGCATTCAGGTATTTTTTTCATTTCTGCTTTTATTGAATTCTGTCTTTATTATCATCTGTATTGCAAGGTGGCTAGATGGCTTACTCAGCATGTACTCTCCTTGAAATACAGCCATCATCACATCTTCATTTTTTGCAAGCATTCTACATTGTGAAAATTGGACTGCATCCATGAAATTCACAGTTGTATAGAAATATTGATAAAATTACTGCAGAGCTTTCATATAAAAGTAAAGGATGGGCTTGTGCTGCATTACAGCTGCACAAAAATAGTGGAGATAAATTTCACCACTGTAAAACTGGAATTCTGGTTCCTTTACAGTAATGGGAAAAATTATTTTCAGGATCTCAGCCCTTTTGAGGAAAAGGTGAATGCAAATATTCATTACATTAGGACATGCAGAGAAACTTCTGGAAGTTGCTTATCTTTTTTTTTTTTTTTTAAAGCTTTCCAATACTGTTGAAGTTCATCTTGTTTTAAAGTGTATTTTTTTTGTGGTGCATTTTTTTTTCTGTATTGCAAAGTGTGTAATTTCACTTCACTCTTACGTAGTTTGGAATGTTTTATTGCAATTTACCAATATTTTAAGAACTCGTTAGTAGCGGTGCCTTGGCTTTTCCATTTAGCAGCAATTCAGCGATGTCCCCATGGTTATGGTGTGTTGTGAGAATAGTCTTAACTATTTGTAGATGAAACGGCGACTTTGCCATTCCTTAGTACCCAATATCTTTTTATTATAAAAGTTCTATGGTGAAAGTGTTCCGTCAGCTTTCCCTGTAACTTAATACCGAGCATTAAGAGGGAAGCAATAGAGGACAAAACAAATTTCTTCTTGTGTAAATTCATGAGAGATTTGCATCTTGAATACTGTTTGCAGTTCATCCCTCATATCGAAAGGGGTGTAATGGAGCTGGAAAAGGGTTGAGAGAGTATAACAGGAATAAGGGATATAGACTGGTTCCCATATGTGGAACTGCATGTAGGTTAGACTTTTGCTCGGTTACTACAGACACTGGGCTTGACGGCCCTTTGACACCCAGGGGGGCCTTTGATCAGGTGAGATCTTGTCTTTTAACAAGTTGGTGTAGCCATGAATGTGGAAAAACTCTGCGCTTTCCTATAGTTATAGAGAATAACTTTTTTTTTTTGCATATTTTCTTTGATAGTTTAGGGCACATGCTTCAACCTATTATCCATATTTGTGTGAAATCATGCAATTTGACCTGATTCCTGAGCTTCGAGCTGTGCTACGGAAGTTCTTCCTGCGTATAGGTGTTGTGTTCAAAATCTGCGTAACAGAGCAGCAGATACGGACAACTGGGATGAACTTACCTTCATGGTAGCCCTAAGTAGGGTTGGTTACTTCTGCTTGTACATAAAGCTATCTTCCGGAGATGTATTGAAGTGGATGGGAAAAGACGGGACCCTGGTGTATCAACAGAGCAGCAAGTTACTCTTACCAACGGTGGCATCTGGGGAGGAGGAAAAAAAAATCCTGTTCTGTCCATCCTACAAAACTATCAGCAGTTTTATTTAAATTATTGCTTACAGAGTTAATACAGTAGATGTAAAGTCTCCTTGTTTCAATGCTAGTCATCCTTATGATCAAGTCTGTCTCTTCTAGTCTTTTATCACTTGTTCAGTCTTGCATCCCAGCTAAATCTGATAAATTGGCTGGATTCCTCAATAGAAATTATGCCCCTTGGAAATAATGAATATAGTTGTATAGCCTTGTGATGTTAGCACACGTGTTCATAATAAACTATACTGCAGTGGCTGATGACCACCTAAGATCATTCTGGGTTTTTCTTTGTGTGTACATGATTAGACCAGGCAGTGTGTGACGGTTTTTGAAGTGGACAATCTGTAGGATAGTTGGGGAAAGGGTTTTCCTCCTGTTTAGCAAGTAATCTTTAAAACATTTTTTAATATCAGTACTTCATCTTCTGAGGCTTGTTTTTATGGAAGGTTTTACATCAGGAGCACACAATAGCATCTTTTTTTCTTTAGCTTGTTAGTCTTTGACAAAACAACCTAAACTTTCAAACTTTTAATTTCTTTTCATACATTTCCAGATCATGGGCAGAACATATACAGTAATATTAAAAACAAGGTTCAAAACAAATAAAACCACCTTCTTCACTCTTGACTATAATGTATTTAGTAGTAATTGTGTTTGTTTAACAAGAAGTCCTGTCCTTAATACATATCAGGTTCTGTCTCTTTTTACTGCAGATCTGCAACTTCTGATTTGTCTTTTTGTGCAAATGATTTTTGTTCTCAACTATTAGTTCCTATTGTGATCTAAAAGAAAACTGAATTCCCATGAAACTGCTCTAGAAAAAATAAACTTCAGTTCATTCATATACTGTAAGAGTTACCCCATACATCTCTGTGCTTTGACGGTATCTGTGAAGCGAATGTGACTTAACACTACAGCTTTGCTTGCCCGACAGATTTTTCTTTCTTTCTTCAAAACACATTAGCCTCCCGTGACAACTGTTTCCATGATACAACGCCAGTTTACAGGTGAAGTACTGCAGGGCTGAGGTCTGTCATTTTGAACTAATTTTAATTTCATGTTTTAAGACTTCTCTAAACTGAAAGAGTATAGGAAGAGAGGTTCCACTTCCTAAAATAATGGAAGCAAAGGTATTCTATAACTGCTGTGCTATTCATATTAGCCAAACCTAAAACAGAACAGTATTTAAAAAGAAAAAAAATTAAACCAACAACTTACCTGAATGGTATTAAGTGTTTAAGCTGTTATTTTGCTTTTTAAGTTGAGTTTCGTGCTAGGGTGGCCATAGTTGAGCTTGTCTTGGAGAACTCCACTCAGAGCTGTAGGGATTTTTTCTTTCTTTTTTTTTTTTTTTTTTTTTTCAGGGAGTAGGGTGGGAGCTATTTCCAAAGGGTTCATATGGTGCTCTTCAGTAAATCAGCTTCTGTATAAGCATTGTTTTGGAATGGTTTTGCAGGCAATAGTAGTCATAAAGCTTTCACATTTTTATTTTTAACCAAAGAAAAATAAATTATGGCTCTTTAACACCCATTAGATTAAATCTGTGCACTAATATTTAGTAGAAGGAAATATATGTCTATATTTTACAATAGGAAAAGACCGAAAAATAAGCAATGCTGGTATTTAACTTGCTGCATTTGAAATGTCCTTTTCTGTTTCATTTAGTACAGTTGCTTATTCCCTGGTAATGTCACTTCATCAATTACAGGAAAAATGCAGTATTTATTGTAATGCTATTTAAATCAGTAAGAATAGGCTACTCCTTTCCTTCTGGTCCTAGATAGTCCTAAAGAAAATATTTGAAACTTTATTTAAAAAATTTTGAATGTCACTGCCTCATTGAATGTATACCCTCATCTCCTGTCTGAACACAAACTTTTTAAAGTTGCATGCTTTACACCTCATGTCTTGAAACAAGTTCCTTAATTTTCAGATCTTAAATTCCTTTACAGTTGCATTGTGGGCTTTCTTTACTGTAATGTGCAACATTTGTATTATCTGCATATAGAATAAGGGCCTGTGATCAATCCTTCCCTTCAGCCTCAGGGAGTAGGGTGTTCTTTTACTTCAGTAAAGCTTTTATTGTATTTATACCATTTATAAACTGCTGACATTCAGTATGGGACATCAAAACATTCTATGCTCTGTAGTGCATGAAGGAGAAGGGGGACTGGACTGCAGTTGGATTATAGCAGCCTTAATCCTGTCAATCTTCTGAAATTGATTGTACACCTTATAGCAATAAGAGCAGTATGTCAAGGGTAATACCTGAAATGGTTGCATTCACATCAGCTGTTGGGTTTCCCTTATACAGTCAGAAGGATCATAACCTATAGACATCCTAATGAAGCTAACACTGCTGAGCCAAAACTCCTGCAGTAGACACTGCTGGGTCCGGTCTTGTCCTGGACTTCACCTGCCTGTGGTGGTTTTATGGGCTTTGGTGGAAGGGTGAATGAGGACAAGGTTCTGTGTCGGCATAACCTAGCAGAGATCGAGACATTTGTGCAATACCTGGAGTAATAAAAAGTAACCTCTTAGACTTCTACCGTAGTGTTATGCAACAAATTCAACTATAAACTGATTTATCCACAATGGTACAAATATGGAGACTGCATGGTATTTGTTACTTCTTATTTTGGAACCCTCTAGGAAAGAGGTAGGCAGGGGGAGGATGTTAATAAGGAAAACTCTAAAAACTCCATTTCATTTTGATTCTATTATGGTTTACAGTGCAAGAAAATATTACTTTTACAGCAGTTTCTTGAGTGTTATATCTCACTTTCCAAACTGTAAACAGAAGAATCTAAACCAACAATCCCATACTCCCCAGATTTTAGCTCAATCTTACTATTAAGAATGCAAAAGGTTAAAAATAGTAACTCTTAGTCTCTTTACACCTTTTACTGTGTAAGCTCAGTTTGTTCAGTACCTTGGTTGTTTCTGTGTCCACTGTCTGTTCTCACCTCTTTAAAAGCCCTCAGCTTTTCTCGGAGATCTCCATGTTAAGTGCATTTAATACCAATAATTTCAGGAGCAGCATTCCTTGCCCCGTGGATGTATACATTTTTGAGAGAATACCAAAATTATATATGAAAAACTATGTATAAAGTTTTCTACGTGAAAATATTCTGTATAATACTGTTATAATATTCCATGCTTTAATGAAGTGGTAAAATCAATAAAGTTTTAAGAAGTGGTGCTCGGGGCTGGGTTTTTTCCATGTAGTTTATTCATCACTGGGGCCTCTCAGCACCCCTGTGCACTGTGTTCCCCACTCCCCATTCCTCTTTTCCTGGCTGGGATCGTCCCTTTCTAGTGAACACAAGGGCTCCTGCCCTGCGGCCTCGTCTCGCTGGGCCGCCTCCGCGCAGCCCCGGCCCGCTTCCCCCCGGCCGCGGCCCTCAGGAGCCGCTCGCCCCTGCGGCCTCCCCCGAGCCTCCCGCTCCCAGCCTGCCCCGGGGCGGGGGCCCCTTCCCGCCGCGCCCCCACAGGCGCCCCAGGGCCTTGTGGGAAGAGCCCGGCCATTGGTCGGCCCCCCTCCCGCAGGGAGGGCGGGAAGGATTGGCTCACAGCGGAGCGCGTCAAGGAAGGAGAGGCCGCTGATTGGCCCGGCGGCCGCACGGTGTCACCGCCCTGCGTGATGCGGTCACGGTGCCGCCGCCGCGCCCTCTCACCGCGGTTTGAATGTGAAGCGCAGCCAGAGCGCTCGGAGCCGCCGCCGCTGCCGCTATCGCCGGGGGGAGTCGCCAGGTGAGGCTGGGCCGCACCGCCCAGCGATGCTGGTGGGGGGGAGGCCGCGTGGCCCGCAGCCGGCCGCCGCTCCGCTCCGCTCCGCTCTGGGCTCGGGCGCTGGGCCCGCGTAGCGAGAGGCGCAGCTCACCATGCTGGGGTGCTTCGGCCCGCCTCCCGCAGCTCGCGATTGGTCTGGGGCCTCTGGGGCTAAGCAGTGTGCTCCCCTCATTGGTGTCCGCTGCTGCCAGTCTGTGGGTGGCGGGGAGGGGGAGGGGAGCAAGTTGCTGTGAGGGCGATGGGTGCCGTTCGGGGCTCCCCGGCCAGGGCCGTCAGCCCGCGCTGCTCCCGGCCCGGCCCAGCCCAGCGGGGGGTCAGGCCTGCCCCTGGGCCCGCCTTGAGGGGGCCGCAGCCCAGCCGGGCTGGGCCACCGTGTGAGGCAGCGTGAGCGCCGCCGCGGGGAAGCACAGTGTGGCAGCGGCGGGCGGGATGGAGCGGCCCCGTCCCTCGGATAAACCGTCCGGCGGCCTGGGAGCGGGGAGGCGGCGGAGACTGGGCCCCCCTGGGGCAGTAGGAACGGGGGCGGCCCCGCTGGTGGCCGGGCCTGGAGGGCTCCGCGGCCCTTTGGTGCCTGTCCCCCGGCCGCTGCGGTTTGGTGAAGGGGAGTGTGTGCAGGGATCCTCCGTTTGGGGTGAAGATACCATTTCCCGTGAAATGTGGACCACAGCGATCCCGGGGCTCGCCGGCAGTGTTTGGGGAGCGAATGCAGGGCAGAGCTCCCTGAGGTGCCTTCCCGCCTGAGGCTTGGAGGACTGACCCGTGGGAGGCTTTTTCCCCTCTAAGTGATCTGTCCCTAATTTGACTGAAGTAGTTAATGCATCAAGCACGTTTTACAGGTTTTCTTCCGGAGAGGTGGTCTGAAAATATTATTGTTTTCTGTGGCCCGTTCAGGACACACATGTCACAACATGGCACAAACTGTGTCACTCTGGCAAGCGCCACGAGCATTGGGTAGGGGCAGACAAACCAAAACAAAATAGTAGCTCCAGAAAGAAATGACAGCAAGCAGGTAGCAGGTGAAAACATGTATCCTTTTGTATGAGGGATTGAGTAATGGACCCAAATCTTTGCATTTGGCCTTCAAAAGTAAACTCACAGTCAGCTTGAGGTGTGTATTTTTTACATGGGTCCCTATATGATATCTGCATGTGAGGAATTTGCAAAAGGCCATTGAGGATTGTCATCTCTTTCACTTTAGTTCCCCATTTGAGTGAGGCTTAGTCTTCCTAAATGATTTCTGCGTGGGTTTGCACCTCAGCCTTACAAACTTCCCTGGAGTAGATAATTTATATTTTTTTTTTATTATGAAAGATTAAGTATTAGTTTCAACATCACAGTGGTGATGTGTGAGCCATTGTGTAGAACAGACGACCCAGCTGTTCGCTTTATGCTGTACTTTGTTGAGGTTTTGTTGGTTGTTGTGAGTTGGTGAACAAGACTATGGACAAGTAACCCCCAAAAGGGAAGGGGGATGAAACATGGGAGGCAGGGCTCTTTAGGTGGATTTTTACTTTCTGCAGCATGTGTTTGGACCTGAATTACTCATTAACATTAATTTAATTCAGGAGGATACTGTTGCTCTCTCTTTTAATTATATAGATGTCATGGTTAAAGTAAAAATTTTGTCATTAAAACTCACTGCCTTTGCAAGCGTGCTTAAATAGAAATGATACTTATTATACTGGTAATCAACATAGAACATATCCAAGTGGGACAGACAAATTACAGTCTATATTACTAAATAGAAACTCCAGAGGAAAAGAAATTGAAATCTTTGCTTCCTCGTTACTTCTGTAGTGGATGGACTGTGCTGCTGGTTGTAAGAAAGATGGGTAGAATTGATGATGATCTCCTGAGCAACGTGTCCATTAAAGCATATCTTGCTACTGTTTTAGTGTTACTGTAATTTTAATTATTCCAATTAAAGCAGTGAAATTAATGTATCACTATGGTAGGCGTGAGAATGTGTGTGGGAGGATTACTAGAGAGGAGTAATGTAGGCCTATTGCACAGAGTTATTCTGTAATAAGTATTGCAGTTTAAATTAACTCCCACCCTAATCTGAGTTAATTTTACATTGTGGACAAACCGTCTGGCTTTGCACAGTCTTTTGTCTCTTTATAAAAATTTAATTTTCTGTCGAGAGTTTTCTTTGATAGTGGGTATTTAATTTTAAACAAGCCTTGACTCCAATACACTTTGAATTGTTCCGTTTACAATTACGTAGTGCAGGACTATTCAGCCTTTTCAGCGAGGAACAGGTTTCTGGGACTGACCAGAGTTTCCAAAAGCAAAAACAAACTCCTGTTGTCCTGAAAGGGAAGAGATCATCTTTTGGCTGTACCTGGTTCATGGATTCTGGATGTGCGATCCTATTCTAGGAGCTCAGTTTCGATAAAGTAGACAATAACAGTTACATGTAGTTGAGGAAACTGAATGTTTTCTGTTTTGGCTTGGTGCACACTTAGCTGTTTTATTGGATGAGACGTGTAAGATGGGACCATGCTTTATGAGGTATAGTCAAAAAGAGCTGATGTGTGTCTTCTGTGGAATCTGGTTTTACGTATGTGTAGCTTATAGGATAGATTTTCTGATCTGTGGATTCTGCTTGTGGATTTTAGGTTCTGCAAAAATGGAGCTGAGTGATGCTAATTTACAGACTTTAACTGAGTATCTAAAGAAAACACTAGATCCAGATCCTGCTATAAGGCGTCCTGGTAAGTGATTCTCATGAGTGACTAAAAAAGTTTAGTTTCTTTTTGGCTTCTCTGTCTGTATATAGCACAGTTCAGTGGATGTTTATGCAATAACCTCATGCAGAAGTTCTAAGTATCCTTTTAAAACAAACAAACAAAAAAACCTAATGAGGGATGGAAAGAAATACAAATTTATTATGTTTGCTTTTTGAAATTTTATTTTCCTGTATTCCCAATTTTTTTGTACTGTTTTTATTTAAAGCAGTGCTGTTGATCACAGTAAACCAGGATTTACTTCTATCAGGTTATGACTTTTTAAAAACGATGAGGAGGCAATATTTCCACATCCTGCTTTGAATTGAGAGCTTTTGTTAATAGCAGAAGCATTAAAGAACTTAGTAATAAAGAAGCTATGGTACCTTTTGTCAGAGTTGTTCTGTGCTTCTGTTCTTGTGAAACTCTGGGGAAGTGTTCTTGTGTTGATTGTCTCAAATAGACAGGAATTGAGGAATCATAGGGCTACCGTTAGAAAAACCAGTTCAGCTTTTGCTAACCTTAGTATGTTCTCTTACAGCGGAAAAGTTTCTTGAGTCAGTTGAAGGAAGCCAGAATTATCCGTTGTTACTCTTAACACTGCTAGAGAAATCACAGGAAAACGTCATCAAAGTTTGTGCATCTGTAACGTTCAAGAATTATATTAAAAGGAACTGGAGAATTGTAGGTATCCTAGTGAGTTGTTGTGCTGAGATTTAATAATCTTTTTAAGGTACAATAAGATATTCTGCAGTAATCTTGAAGAATGTTTGTGTGTGTCTGTACTCTGTGAAAGAAAATAGATCATTCAGAGATCAAACACAAGGTGTAATTTAGTGATGAGGGACTAAAACCTGGGCTATTGGAGTCCATCCTGTTAAAAAGATCTAGAGTTGAGTGATAAAATGATGAATGAATAATTTTCTCTAATAATATGTGCATATTTTGCAGAAGCACAATATTTAAAGCTCATTTAACTGACGGTAGTAGTATTTAAACTGAAATGATTGTGAAGCGTCTGCACACATGAGCTGGCCAGTTTGGCCTGTATCTTTTGTCACAGCGTTACAAACCTTTCAAACCAGCGCTGCAGCTGAAAGTGATGATACCAGCTTCCTTTTCATGTCACTGCTTCTGAAGCAAAGAGTAGTGCGGGACAATTTATTTTGGTGGCCTTGCCAGTTTAACTCTTGGAAGTATTTGTAGACATAAAATAAAAATATTGCCATTTAATCCTATTTTATCCTTTGTCTTGAAGAGGTCAGAAACATTTTTGATTTGGAGCTTTCAGCATTCATGAAATCTAATTTATGGTAGAAAGTATTACTTTTGAGCACTCAGCTCCTTCAGCGATGAGAGGTTTTATTTGATACTGTTTGTATTTTGTGTCATTGAAAGTACTGTTTGTATCTGAAAAATACCAACTGCATAATGTTGCTTTACTGCAGGGGAACCATAAGTATTTAATCATTATGTCTTAGCTGGTACCTGTTTACAAATTTGCATGTGATTTCTCTCCCTCATACTGATACTAAGAAGCTGTAGCAGTCCTGGGTCTGGTTATGTTTGATAAGATCAGCGCATTCAGTCTGGCATGAAATTTCTAGAACTTTTTTTCTGTAATACTGTATTCTCAGTCATTTCTCCCAAATTGCATCTCTGTCTGTAGTACATTGTAAGTAGAAATAATGTTCTATTGTGGAAAAAATTTTAAGTGTCTTCCTTTTTATGGATTGCTGATGTAGTTCAGGGTGAGGTTTTGTTGTGGAGCAGGTGGAGATGTTATGCAGCGAGTGTATCCACTGCAATGATGGCTGTGTGGCTTCGAGCACATTGTCTTGTCCAAAATGAAGCTTTCATTTCAAGAGCAGCTGTATGAACGTACAGTGCAGCCCCAAGGCCAGCTTACCTAGAACACGTGGTTTAATTTAGCAGCCTTGGACTTGACTGATACAAAGCTCAGTGGAAGTAAGAGGGTTTTTGCCTATTCAAGGACTTGTCTTTGGCAGAGCCTGGAGAGCCAGCTGTACAGAGCACTTCTGCAGTGAGGGAAGAGTTTGTTTTTTTCATTTATTTTTAAAGTATGTACAGAATGTTCATCTATGTGCTGCCTCTTATGCCTTGTAAAAAGGTCTAATTTCTTTGAAAAATCTCATCAATAACTCCATAGTAGGATTTGCTGTTGCTGATCTCTCCCCCACCTCTGTCTTCATCTATCTAAATGCAGAACAGTGAGTCCTGCCTCCCTACCTGGAGCTTGACTAGCGCAGTTATTGCTGCCTTTCACATCATATAAACTTGTAAAGCTCAGGTTTTAAAGATTATCTTCTTTTTGTGGTTTTTAGTGGATATGTAGTGATTCTGTAGATTCACTGCAATGTGATAGAAACAGAAAAGCAAGTCTGTCTTATTTTTGTAACTGTTTATAGCTAAATGTAACTCTTGAAATTTTGAAATTACTAAACTTAAAAAAAAAGTTTATGGGAAGATGGTGGAAGGAAGGTAAGAAGGAGGGTAATGGTGCCATCTGGTTTAAGCATCTTAAGATCATTGAGTTACTCTCTGAAGGCATTTACCTATTAATTGCTGGGTATTGTCTAGGTTTCTGAACTTTGGTGCTGTCATCACAGATAATGCTGTCACTGGTTGGTGACAAACCTCTTTGTTATTTGATTTCTTTTGTAGAAATTTTGTAATTTGCTACCACTTGGCACTATTGACTGATTGATATTTTAAACTGATTAGATAATTCTTAGTCGATGTTACGGTTTTGATGGTGTAACCTGCACCATTCTTCATGTACAGTTTCTAGAAAGTGTGGCTTGAGGCAGCTTGTATAAAATAATCTTTGAGGTTGGCTGAAGTGAGGACAGAGATGTGGTTTGATGTGGTGGAAGTTGTGTGTGTTACGGGCATATGCACCCACCCTGATTGTGACTGAATTGCTGATTTGAAAAGTCACCATTAGAGAAGGAGAAAACTAGCTCAAAGTTTTACAGAAGGATGTAACTTCTTTCAGCTTTTTTCAGGTACTGCTGTTACAGATTCATTGTAGGCAGTATCTTTAACAGATCTTTCTTTAACTATGTAATAGTTACATAAATGAGTATAAGCAATTGGTTTCTGGAACACTGATATTTGCTCGTTGCCTAGAGTATACTGATATGCCCGTGAATTAATTACTGTTTTAATTTTAGGTTGAGGATGAACCGAACAAAATATGTGAATCGGATAGGATAGCCATTAAAGCCAACATAGTGCCCTTGATGCTTAGCAGCCCAGAACAAATTCAAAAACAGGTAATATGTCAATTCCTGGTTATGTCCATGAGACTTTTGGAATATTTTAAGTGTGTGTAGAGGCTCTGGTTATTGGCAGAGCTCCGTTCCCTTACCAATGAGGTTATCTCAAACCAAGTAACTTGGAGTATGTTGTCACAGCTAATTCTGCCTACTTTTTTTTTTT